>JAQQZR010000020.1:15087168-15118360 GCA_030068235.1 Notoglanidium macrostoma | reverse complement strand
AGATGCTGGGATTGGCTCCAGCTTCCCCGCCACCCAGACGGATAAAGCGCTATAGATAATGGATGGATGGATGGATACTTTGAAAAAATATCTGCATATGTCCGAGGACGGCAGTGAATTGTTGCGGATTGTTTTTGGAATATCGAATGACGACCCGCTACTTGGCGCAGAGGATTCTGGGATGGGTGAGCCGGGCCGTTTCACTTTATTTTGTTCTCATAAAAGATATAGATGATAAAGATGCACGCACACAAAACAGTTTAGGGTTATTAAAATATTCTTAAATGATAATCCTGCTGATATTTTCAACTGTTCCGTTCTTAAAAATCTCACAGTGATCCATAATAGCAGCAACACCAATCTATAATCTACGCAATAATACACATCCAGGTCATTTATTCATTTCAACCCGAGAAGTGATGAAAAACGAGCAAAGGAGAAAAAGCGACTGTAATATGTTTTCTTTTAAAGGCAGATCCTGTTTGAGCAGTCTGGTCTGACCGGTAAGAGAGATGACTTGCAGGTTTGCGGGATTCAGTAAGACGAGCGTTGTGTTTCTGGCATTAGCGCCGCGTGCTCCTGCTCCCGGCAGCGTGGGCTCTCCGCAGCACCATTAGAACCCTGTAGCCTTTAAAAGCATTAGAATTATTTCCTGCTCGATGGACATTAGCGAGTAATTGCTCTGCTCGGATTGATCTTGTTAGCCAAACGATACCAGCCCGACTTTCTCCTGGTGCACAGAACGTCGCTGTAGAGGCGTCTAAACGGAGAGTAAGAATTCCTCAGAAATATTGGCACCCTTCAAGAATCCAGGCACAAAATATCGTATAAGATGATGACTACACGCAACGACTGACTTTTATTTTACTAAAACCTTCTGATTAAACACATTCATACTCATAAGAAGCCTTATTTTTTTAAATATTAGTGTATATTTCCCCTCAAAACCATAGTGGCAAAAGTATTGGCACCCACTACATAGAAAATAAATAAACGATTCTTCTGATTATCCAGAAATTCGTCCGTCTTTGCCCTGATATTATAACGGCACATGTAGTAAAATCTCTTCCTGACCACCACAATGGGGGAAAAAGGACTAATTTACAGTGCCTTTGCATAAGTATTCACCCCCACTTAAACCTTTCCACATTCCCTAGTGATACAACCAGGAAGTGACATTCAGTTAATTGGGATTTTATCTAATGCCTACATTAGTTCAGTTGCCATCAAAAGCTGAACATGACTATCTGAGTGGAGTCGAACTGTGTGCAATGTGATCTCAATATAAATACCTCTGTTCCTGGAAGAACCCAGAGCTTGTTAAAGAGCAAACACACAGCAAAATATATATATATATATATATATAAAAAAAAAAAAAACCAGGATCAAATTCTAGAAAAGTATCAGTTAGAGTTTGGTTATAAAAAAAAAATAGCCTAAAGGAAAAAAAAAAAAAAAAAAAACAATGGAAAGAATATGACCCCAAAGGAGGCTGTGTGCTAAAAAAAGGTAGTTCAGTGGCCAGGTAAGAACAGGATTATTTAGAGAAGTGACCAACAGGCTGGTGCTACCACCACCATGCTTCACTGTGGAGATGATGAGACGGAAAAGATGCCAAGAGTAAACAGGATCAATTTTGGTGTCGTAAAAGAGCATCGTAAAACCTCTACTGGACGCTTGAACAACCTACATTGCAGACACTATTCATTTTATAAAGTCATTATTCTTGAAGGGTGCCAATAATTCTGTACTTGACTCTACAGTATAAAAGAAAATGATGAGAATGCACTGAGAGAGTTTTTGCAGTGTGGGGTTATTAATAACTGATGCAGAGGAACAGTGGAGGTGTAAATAAACACAGATAAGGAGCTGCACTCCGGCTCTTCACTGGGAAAAGTAACGCCTCAGGAGCGTTCCGTTTAAATCCCGGAGCTTGTCCAGAAGTCAGCCATAATTAGTGACATAAAACAAACTGAACTATCTGGCCATCAGTGAGGCTTTAAACAGGGGAATAAAATCAGGGTGTAATAAAGAACAGCATATATTAAATGTAATCAACTGGACATTCAGAGAACAGTGTTTACCTGCGAAGGTAACACTTGATAGATTTTTGATCGAGACTTAAGAGTAGAGAAATTATCGCAAAATGTAATCATCACACAGGGAGGCACACAGTGTTTCATTATCTTTAGTCTAAAATGCAAACAGGAAACACTATACGGAAGACACATCATCAAATGGTTGGGGTATGAACAAGGACTAACACGTTTCGAAGACTTTCCACAACATTAAACTGAACTATAAATGGATAAAAGAAGAATCGAGAAATCGTAATCGTTGACAGTGTTTAATTCCGTTCGACACGAAACTGCCAACGAAATCAATCAATCTTTGTTCAGCAAGCAGCCGAAGAAGTACACATGTTTTTATAAAATATTCTAAACGACAAGCAAAAATTCCAGACCGGAATGAAAAAAATTGGTCTCTAGCTAGAAATTGAGATAAATTCTAAAAAAAAAAAACTAGATACAGATTTAATCTAAAATGTAAAACAAATGAAAATCATCCAAGCATCAAAATATTAAGTCAGTTTATTACATGACAAGTTTTGTATTATAATGTTTTGCTTAAAGCATCATTATATTATCGAGTATAATTAGAAAATAGAGAAATTGGGGCAAAACGATATACAGATATTTGCTTATATCCATCTGTTGTAACATTTCTTTAGTTACTTCCAATATTTTACTCCTGCATCGAAATACTGTATGGCTGCTTTGTATATTGTTTGCCGTTGAGCTTGTGAAGGGTGCCATTAATAACGGACCTGACTCAAGAGTTTCCTGAGAACAGCTCCAGCTGCCTGGGGTGATCATGTAGAAATGTGTTCAGTGTGCTGAGATGAGATGTTTACCTGCTCAACAACCCAACACGGGTTCAGAGGAGCGTCCTGATCTGCTCACGCCGGGTTCCTCACGCCGGGTTCTCGTCAGGCGTCACTCCTACACTCGTACGCGTCCCGTGTGCTGTCACTCACTCAGCCTCATAGGAGTGGCTCGTGACTTCAGCGCTGATCAAGCTGAGCGTGTAGGCGGAGAATCAGATTAACACAGAGGCGTGTCTCAGTTATGCGTTATCCTGACCTTGAAATGACCTCGAAGCCAAGAGTAAGGTCAGCTCCAGTGTGTTAGTATAACGTCATCACAATCATGACATGCTGAATAAAATACAAGATAGTGTAGTAGTCTGCGCTGGATCAAGTGCTATTCTATGTGCGGCTGAACGTGGAAGCCGTTCTGTTCGATGACTCATGGTTCAGGATTACAACTAGGACATTGGTCCTTTTCATTTTTTTACCTTTCAGGTTTTAAATTCTCCCCTCACGTTACAATCGGCAGCGAAGAACAACAAGACACCGTTTCCTTTTCCAGTCCGTATTTTCTATCCCTGATTTTTTCCTTCCACTTTTAAAGGCGCGTGTTTGCGTCTCAGACGCTTCTACTCAAGACAGATCCGCAAATCCTGAACGACGGTCAGTCGGCTGACTTAACAGTCAGAAAGCCGACTTCAGCATGTGCGCATCCCCATTCCGAACACGAGGAACTTTCCCCAAGCCGCTGACTCCGAATAAAAGTCTTAAACCGACGTGTTCTACTTCTTTCCACTGTCTGAATCCTATTTCAAACATTTCCATTCATCTTTCCTCTGGGGTAAAGAGCTAAAAATCACGCTGTGCTGTTTGCTCTATTCTCGCACGTATTAAACGCACCGAGGATGGCAGATTGGACACTCGAAATCCTTCTTCTCTGGAAGCCAGTGGTTTCTCGGTGAGTTCTGCCTCACCAGCGAGGACAACGGCCATCCCCGAGCAAATCCCTCTGTCCCACTTACGTCAAGAGTCAGGACTCGATAACAGGGTTCTAATAAAACGGGGCTCTGAGGATGTGGTTTAATAAATCACTATATCAGGAGATCACGGAAAGAAGACGCGTGGTGTTTCACAGTGGCTCGTGCTCTATGTAGGTCACTTTTTGTCGGACTGATTTCATATCATAGAAAGTTTCCGTCCACGCAGAACTGGGAACAGGAACAGGTGCAGGTTGAAACCATGACCTACACCTCGGTGCCAATTAGATATGCTCTTATTGAACGACTCACTCGGATGAATGAATCTGAATCATTTGCTCAGATCAATGATTTGCTGCGTCGTGTTTTGCAGTGAGTTTGCCTCATGAGTGTAAACATGACATTTTTATGAATAATTCCATCCCTTTAAAGTCCATAGAAAGTTTTTCATCCTTTACAGTATTAAGACGTGTGCACAATTAACTATCGACACAGGTTGGAAAAAAAACAAAAAATGAAATGCATTATAACAGGGTGTGCTGGATCAAGTGCTATTTTATATTAACCCTAGTTATGCAGTGACACAAAGTGCAAGACGGACTTAAAACTATTGATCCGTTTGTATAATAATAATAATAATAATAATACTAATAACAGCGCATATTTTGGCATGGACGGATGTCGGGCTCTGGTATGCGTCCCGCTGCTCTGTGCCACTCCTATCTCTGTCTGTTGGCATTTCATTTGATCGTTTATTATTTTTCTGCCCAGAAATCAGACTAAGCTCCGACTTTTTCCCCTCTCACTGCTCACTGACCTCCAGTTAGATCTGAATGAAGGCTTTCTTAAAGATGACATGAGCAGCCATTTGTTCCACCAGTATCCTATTAGGTAAAAGTGCAGCGGTGACCTTTAGCGAATCGCAATGCCTCGCCGCACACGTTTCATTCAGATGATTTACAAATAAATTGAGTTTCAGTAAAAACAAGACAACCGATATTAACCTAATTTCACAAAATGTCACCTTTCTCATTTCATTAGCATTTATAGAGAGTCTGAGATGCTACAAGTGACTAGGAAGATTTCTACCGCATAGATTAACAGGCGAATGCAAAAGTTTGTGCACCCTTTGTGTATCAATAAAGAAGGAATGTAATCCACATGAAGACGAATGGCGTTTACAGATCATTGGGTTTTTTTTTTTTAGCAACATGACGAAATGGTGGATGTTAGGATATGATATACCTTTCTTCAGTCTTCAGACAGACTAATCACTGCAAAATACAAAGTTCTTCTCTGTCCATCATGTAAAAGTGCACCGGCGCTAAGCCGACTTCAATTTTTGACAGAAGAGACAGGAAATACGATAACGATTCATTTCATGTCGTGTTTTACCTCCCGCTCTCCAACACCCAGCTAACGAAGAACGGAAACGTCAACATGCTCAAGCGGTACCATTTTGTCTTTTGTTTTCCTCAATAGATTGTGTTTATGACATTCTGACCTAAAAAAAAAAAAAAAAAAAAAGGAAGGAAGGAAAAGAAAACCTTGTAACTCAGAAAGCCCTCCAGCCAAACATTACATTACAGCATGCAATCACAAGCTTCTGGCTCCAATTTGAGCGAACGCTGTTATTTTTCACCCTTATTTTAAAAGCTCAGCTGGACCGATAAGGCCGATGAATTGCGTCTCTGAAGTGCCGGCCGGAGCCTGAGTGAATCAGCGGCGCTTTCAAGCCGGTCGAGGCTCCCTGGCTGTGTTTTAATGAGGGCCTCGATTCACGCGAGGCAGCCGAAAACCCTGAAAATATGTTCATTCCTCTTTCAGTGTAATGGAAGTCTTTCTTCTTCCTCCTTAATGGCAGCGTCCACTCGATAATCCCTTGATGTAGTGGTCTGTGTGAAACGTGTGATGTGCGATGCGGGGCCGATCAGACGCCATTAGCAGAATGAATTACTCTGACAGTGGGATAAAGAAAAGAGAAGCTGCTCGGATCCTATTGAACCCGGCTGATGATTATCAGATCTGTTTTCAGAGGCGCCATCATGAAGCGAGGTCTAAGCTGAGGTCAGGAGGGATGACAGTACCGGATAATCGCTAAATCAGCTACCGCCACGTCGTTATAACACCAAAAAGCACCACTGCAAGTCCCAAATGATTATAATCTATATTTAATAAACAACACATTGTACTTTTTTATCCATTTCCAGTTACATTCCCAGCTGTGGAGCGCCGTATAACAAGTGAGTTCCAGTTCTCCCTCACCTTATAGCAGCTATAAACAGTCATTCCATCACCGACTGGCGATATCAAAAATACACACCGCGTTCTAGCTAGCTAGATTCAGTCCTAACATTCATATTAGAGATTTTAGAAGAAGTGTAGACGTGAAGAATTGTTAGTGTAAAAAAACACAGATAGGTGAGTAACATCACTGAGATGAAGATCTCCTCTGTTACAGCACCACATCGATATTTCCTTATTTTTCCATGTAATGACTCATCATGAGCTCAGATTGCACCAAGCTGTCAGTATAAGAAGCTAAAATGCTAAAGCAAGCGAGTAAAGTCCATAAGTAAGTAATTAAATTAAGTAGATAAGTAAGAAAAGTATTAAGTAAAGTTCAGAAGTCTATAAAGTATGCTAGTAACCAAGGCATAGCTAAGTGATGTACGTATGTCGGTAAATTAGAAAGTTAAATTTATGTTACTTAATTAAATAAATAACCAAATATGTCTCGGTGTAAGTAAATAAAAGCAGTAATATTTGTTAGTATGTAAATAAGATACATTACAGTTAAATAAGTAATGTAGCTAGGAGAGTTAGTCATGTATGCACGCAAGTAAGTAAGCAAAGTACCAAAGTAGATGTATGTACAGTATATAAGTCAGGATTAATTAATTAGGTAAAGTATGTACATATTTAAGTATTTCTACTTTTTAAAAATAATGTCTGGGATTAATTGCGTAAATGCGTAATTGGGGTTTTTTTTTTTTTCAAATAATGACAGATCCTCCACGCAAATGTCGTGGAACCAAAATCGGTTTTCAATCCTTGATGTGCCATTTCCTTCCTCTCCTACAGATTTCCATTTCCCCCCCCCCCCATAATGTCACGTTTGCCTTTTTGTTGTTGTCCATAATCTAATTCCACTTTCCAACACTGTGCTGTCAGCAAAATAAAAAATGTACATTCATATGCTGACCTCTGTGTCACTCTACAGTGCTCGACACATCGGTGCGCAGAATAATAAGCAATCCCATGATTCCTGTCACACTCAAGTTTGAAATCAGTTACCGAGAACCTGCGGCTTCAGCCATGCTCTTACTCTAAGCTCTGTTTTCATTAAAAAGTGAAAACAAAAAGCATTCGTATTATTGTTGTTGACCCGTTCATATAGCTAATACGAATAAATTTTGTTGTGTCGCACAACGATAATAAAGTTGCTGTCAGCCACGAGCCAACGAGCGTATAAACACACTTCATGACTAACCACACACAGGTGTAACCACTCACTGGTTACCCGCTCGTTCCCGTCTAACATTCACAGCCAGAGCCTGAGCCCAACCTTGCTGCCACGTCCCATTGCAGAATTATTGGCACCCTTGCTTTTTTTTTTAGCTTAAACATACAGGGACGCAGGTTTCAAATCTATAAGCACAACCACACTTATTTTAGCTTCTCCTCAAGAGAAAACTGCACCAAATCATGTCCTGTAACGTCAAACAAGGTTGGAGGATTTTTAAACCTCCGCCGTGGAGAACATATTAAGGTACGTATGTAGACTTTAGACACCTTTCAGCAGTATCTGAAGTATCTGTTTTGTTAAAAGATCCAGCTGTGTTCAGGTGTTAACCTCTTGGTAGAAGCTACCATAGTTTGGGAAAAAATAAAAATAAAAAATGTGTTCATTATTTTGTTGAAACTCTATCTGCTATCGAGTCTTAACCTCCTGGCAGAGGCACCAAGGATTTTCCGCATAAAGATTTTACACAACAAGGATTCGTGCTATCGATGGTCACAAGTATAAACATTTGGTTTGGGTTTTTTATTTATTAAAAGAACTGATTAGGATTCAGATTTGAGGCCGTAATATAATCATTGAAAGCTTCCCGGTCTTAACCTCCTGGCAGAGGCACCATGGGTTTATTTTGCAGCTAAAATGTATGGATACTTATCAGAAATCATGAAGCCTTCAATCTTCAAAAGCATGCTGATTTAGTTTGGGGTCCTTGTGCCATTTGCTGATTTGGATTATCAGCCAATAATTCATGCCATCAAACCTCCACATATAGGAACATTTCATTTAGAGGCTCTGCATCCTATTAAATTGGACTCATAATTGAGCTCAATAGCTACTTGAAAACGACCACGTCTTTACCTCCTGGCAACCAGGTATAAAATATCCCACTGTTTTCCAGAAATCACGATGCCATCAGTCTTCATTCGGTTTCTAAGCTTTGTCCTTGTACCTAGTGCTATTTTTTCCACTGAATGTTTAATGATATCGGTTTTAATTCCAGTTGTATTTACAATAAGGCTCTCGTGGATTCCCTAGCGATGAACTCCATGTGCTCGTGTTTGTTTAGGTTTCCAGTTCTTGGTTTGTTGCCCGATTGTTTCCACCTGGTCTGTGTTAGTCCCTGATTAGTGCCAGTGTGTTTTCCTGAACTCTTCTCATGCATTATTCTTGCGATGGTAACTGAAAAGTCTTAATTATACTCAATATGGCACTGAAAAGAGAAGGAAGTGGTCCAGCATAATTTATACGTTTGTCATTAACGTACTACCGCATGCTTAAACACGTGAAAGAAAATGCTCGTCTATTCTCAAAACACCAAAGTTCCACTTATCACTTCAAGAATATTTCAGAATGGCTAGTTCTTCAAGCATAGTATCGAATTAGCCTGGGATATGAGAGACAGTGCATCTGTATCAGGTAACACATGAGAGAATGGATTCCCATTTCTGAGCCACACACAGACGCAAAACTGGAAAATACAAAGTAGCTTGTAATGATGAACTAGCCTCCAGTCCAGGAGTGAAGTGTATGAAGCTATTCATGCAAATGAACATCAAACAAAAGGAAAAAAAAAAAAGGCTTTGTTTGCGCAAGTGCCACTTTTGATGATTCGCTTGCTAATGAACAGTAAAGCCGAGGCATTCCACTCTACGCCAGTCGCCTCGTCCAGCATCAAAGACGATGGACATGAGATGGACGCGTTTGGTAACGAGGCAGCGATAAAGCCTATTACATTATGCACAATCAACACGGTGGCAGACGAAGGGAGCCGTTTTACATTCTCAAATCCCATGAATATATACATACATAAAAGGTCCATGAATTGCTTCCCAAAACAGACCATTTCTGCTCTGACAACAAATATCCAGGAGGCCGTTCTCGCGGCGTTTCCATTTCAGGTCTTACAATTGTAAAAAGTGCCTCAACACAAGAACTAGATCTATATCTATATGTATAGCTGAGAGACGTTTGTACACCTCCATACTGAGCGTCACTGCTGGAGAATTCAACCTGTGGCCTTACATGCAACAAAATGTAGGAATGCAGGAAAATCAGCAAAAAAATGGACTGGAATTTTGGATTATTCTTCAGATATGAGCTGGAGATGGGAACGATGGCATTAGTGCAGAGGCGTAGAGGCACTGGTCTAGCGTTCCTTATTACGTCAGTTATGAACACTTTACAAGGCTGCGGTCTGATTGGTGAGATTGGCCTCGAAATGTTGAAATAAGCTCCTCAATTTTGCATGATGAGTCCTTGAAGGTTAGAAAATTGGAAGGGATTGTTCACACAGATTATTGAGATGGCAGGGTAGCGCTGAAGATCATGGAAATTGGGTGTCACTTATGATTTGAATTTTCCGAGTTGGTGCGAAAAAAAACCCCCAAATTGCAGCTGTAGATGTATGAATGTTTCGTGGGTGGTGTTTAGGTTTGCATCTCCGTTCAAAGCATTAATCAGTATGTAAGTATACAAATATTTCTACTGGTAGACATTCCAGTGGTGAAATAAAATGCGTCATGCTTTTGGTAGTGCAGATCAATTTTAAAATAGCCTCCAACTGAGCTATAGATCGTACAGTATTCTGTGCACTGATCTCTCATTTTTTATTCAGGATTATACGGCATTGTAAGGCATTACACACATTCATACAGAGATCCAGAGTAATCTTCATTTATAGTAAACTCCAGAATTACGGACAGTACGGATCATGGTTACACTTTACATTTCAAGGCATGTTGCGTTGTGCAACATTTTGAATGATTTATTTATTTATGTATTCATTTGTTTATTTATTAACATGTTAAATTATTCATGCTTACACTTTCTTTTAGAAATGTTTACATATTGGCACATTATTTTATTATTATTATCATGAGAACTGAAATGAGTCAGATGTTAATTGACATGAATCATTCCTGAACTGACATGGATATCTTTTTATATGAATTATTTCTCAATTCATGTCTCAGCATTTTAACTGACATGAGTCAGTTCTGAATTGCTATGACTCAGTTCTGAATTGATATGACTAGGTTCTGAATTGCTATGAGTCAGTTCTGAATTGATATGACTCGGTTCTGAATTGCTATGAGTCAGTTCTGAATTGATATGACTCGGTTCTGAATTGCTATGAGTCAGTTCTGAATTTATGTCAGTCACTTCTGAATTGCTATGACTCAGTTGACAATACCATTTTAATTGAAAACAGACTTGTATCCTCCTACCTCATAAAGTGCATACCTTGTGCCCTTTAGAACTGACTCTTATCAATTCAGAACTGACATAAATCAATTCATAAGTGACTCGTGTCTATTCAGAAATGTCTCATGCCAATTCAGAACTGACTCATGTCTTCAAATAAACTCAGAACTAACATTCAGAACTGATTCAGACCTGAATCAGATCAACTGAGAACTGAATCAAGTCAATTCAAAACTAACTCATATCAAGATTAGGTTGGATTAGGTTTGATTCCACACTAGGACTCCATGTCAGCATTTCAGGGATTGAGAATTGACAATATTAACTCATTATTTGTGCAGACACACTGCTTTATTTTAGCATAATTCCTGTGTGTGTGTGCGTGTGTGTGTGTGTGTGTGTGTGTGTAATGAACATGCCCTGACGCTGATGAACTCCAGTGTTGGTAATGAGCACTGCATTATACACTGCATTATGTTCACACTGACCCTCTGCTGACCTTCAGCCTGACACGACCAGGCCACATTGCTAATGGCTAATGGCTAATCCATCCACATGTAATTACAGATAGAGCAGTGAATAGTGCAGATGTGAAGGATTGTGGTTTAAAGTCATACAAAGAGGCTCGAACTAACATTCAATGTTAAATGATAATGATGAAAGAATCAATAGATAATTATCGCTAAAGTGTTCAAAGATCAATTTATGAAACATATCATATCTCAGCCTTGGTCCTGGAGCAACCTGATTAGCAAGAGAAAACTGAGCATACATGTGTGTGTGTGTGTGTGTGTGTGTGTGTGTTAGAGCAGGAAAACACTCTATACAGTATAGGGGACTAAGCATGAGAAACATTGCTATATATAGCCTTTAAACGCTTTCACATGTCCAGTAATACTAATATTGACCGTTATAATTAGTTAAACATTTAGCCAAAGGTTTCGTCATGTTTGACATCTTGCTTGGGCGGGTTTGTGTGTGTCTGTGGTAGCTGATGCACTGCGGGGGCTGAGCTGCGCTACTGAAAGATATAACGTGCGCTTTCACTGTTTGGTGGCCATTCTGTTGTTCTCAGGTCTCCTTGTTCTTGTGAAGTTTTGTGACAGTGGCTAACTGTAAATGCGGCGTGAATGTGCTTGGTAACTTATGGCTGAAGAGCATCTTCTTCTTCATATCAACAACACTGGTACGACGAGGCTTGAAGGTGAGAAACCCCATGTCCTCTGCGAAGATGACTGCTCCCTGCGTCGAGCCAACATTTCCTCTAATTCAAGTCACAGTTAACAAAATTAAATTAACATAGAGCTGTGATTTGCAGCTGCACTGCTGTGAGAAAGAAAACGAATCAACACCATGTGACCGATCAGGATCCAGAATTTACCTCCTCAGTCTGAATGAGGTAATTCACATCTTTTGTACTTTTTGACCTCATCAGCAGCTGTAAAAGACCAAGACTATTTCATTTTATGAATGTATGTATATGGATATATATAAATACGTGGAATATCTTTAGAAATAAAGGACATGTATACAGTATACTCCGTATGCGTTTAGTAATTAAATAGCTGAATATGCTGTAATATTCCTCAGATGGGACGTCACCTCGGCGACAGGCTGGTTATTTCCAGCAGAGCTGCTGTGTGAGAGCTGAGATGTCAGTGAGCGTCGTGTGAAACCCACAGCCTGCTTATGCACCATGACACTTACAGCTGCTCGGGAGAAGTGCCTGATCAGACCTGAATAATGGCACACGTCACGGCTCGGGGAGGCTTTCAGAAGCTTTTTACACAAATTGGAACAGCTGGAGCAGCTGTAAATGGCCCCAAACAGCTAAAACACTGTAAATTGTTTGTGCAGGACGGAGGAAAAGAGGTTTAGTGCCGCGCTGGATGTTGAAGAGGCACAAGATATCATCTGACACGTAATCCATCACTGTAAATTGGCCATATGTTTGCGTGTGCTGGAAGCATGCTGATCGGCTCGCAGAGGCTAATCCCGCTTCTGAACAGGTCTACCCTCATTCTGCCACCAGGTTCCCCACGAGGCACTGTAGAGGCGAGTCGCTTGGCGCCTCACACCACTGCGATCATGGCAGACCCGAGGCGAGCGCAAATATTTAGTCCTTCACGGAAGGACGACCCATGATTTATATTCTACCACTAGCGTTTCTATGGTAACGGCTCATTCACAGGGACGTGTACGGCGCCAAACTCTATTTAAACACGTGTGATCGTTGATGTGGTGAGGTTTTAGGTAAGGAGATGTTTATTCAACATTTATGGAAAGAGTCTGCAATGTTACTGATATCTTCAGGACAGAGGAGTTCCTGCAGAGTAACATCTGCAATCTGCATTGTTTTTTTTTGTTTTTTTTTTTTTGTCTTATTAAGTGAGAACAGGAAGTAAATTGTTTCAGGAATGTTCCACAACATTATATGTACTTTTAATGGTAGATGGACACGCTGTGCTTCCAGGTTTAAGGCCCTCTGACTCAAGCTGAGATATACGTGTGAAGAAAAGCGTTTCGCCGTGCTGTAATGTATGTGAGAAATAAAGGCTTCTTCTTCTTCAACTCTTTCCAACATGCCTGACTTTGAGGCGGTGCAAAATTTTCCTGTCTAGAATTGTCTTGTCAATTGTATTGAAATTTTTACAGCGCCACCTGGAGTTATGGAGCACACGGAGGCACCGCGTTTTCATCATCAATGGCACATCTCTGTGATTGGCTGTTGCCAGCACCGTAGGAGATCTCAGGACTCTTATTGGATGTTTAGAGGATTTTGGTTTATTGTACACAGGATTCTTACAAATGTAATGAGATCTGATCAGAAGTCCGGTCTGATTTGATAAACAGGCCGTGCATTGAATATCCCTCGCTTAGTAGTAGTGTAGTCTGTAACCACACAAAAGGAGTTTCATTTTGGCACAACAACCCTGACAGACATTGTGTCTGCATCAAGCAAGTTCAGTAGGAGAGTGAAGCAGCAGCTCGGCGCCGATCGATGGCTGATGAGTCACGCTGCTGATTTCAGCAGAACACACACACTCATCAGACTGCTTCATCATCGGCACCGATCTCAGAGCATCACCACTCCCCATCATACAGCAGGCTCGGACTTGTTTTTGTTTACTCATACTTCACGTCCTCTAAACTTTACAGAAGTCAAAACTGGCAAATGTAAATGAGGTGTTTGGGAAAGTGGCTCGTCTTCATCGCTCCAGTCTGACTGTTCTGATGAAATCTGCAAAAAACGGCATCGCCATAAACATTCAATTCTGCAGCATTCTCTCAGATGGTGCGAAGATTAAAACTCTAACCTTTAACAGTAACGCAACACATCCTCATGGGCGTCGATGTACGCGCCAGCTCCCGCTCTCTCTGGTGAATGAAGCCTTCGTTTTGTGTGTTTTGTTGCTTTCGCTCAAACATCTCATCAGGTTCGATCAGGAGTCACTTCAGCAGAGTCGAATCGCTGTTAGAGACTGGCTGCTTCACTGAACATCCCTAACACGAGGGCTGAGAGATACAGCAAATCCCCAATCCCTGATAAGGAAATTGAAATACGTCTATAGACTGTTTATTTCTTTTATCTTTTTAAGGTAAATGTAACTTTTTATCTCAAATATAAATGTATATAAATGATCTTATCTTATTTATTTATATATTTTATTTTATTCTTTTAGATTTACACACAGTTGTTGAAGTATGAGGTTTTCAGATGGAGAAAAAAGTCACCCATGGATTTTACCTTTTAAATAAAGTTTGTGCACCCCTGACCATCACACTCATAGGTGCTTGATGTCCTGTCCTGTCCAGTTCTAGCCTGTCCTGTCCTGTCCTGTCCTGTCCTGTCCTGTCCTAGCCTGTCCTAGCCTGTCCTAGCCTGTCCTGTCCTGTCCTGTCCTGTCCTGTCCTGTCCTGTCCAGTTCTAGCCTGTCCTAGCCTGTCCTAGCCTGTCCTGTACTGTTCGAGCCTGTCCTGTCCTAGTCTGTAATTCATTGTTGTACTAATCTGTAAGTGTATTTCTAATGAAAACCAAGTTACTTAAAAAACATGGCTGCGATCAGCCAATCAGCCAATCAGCTTTCAGCAGGCAATTTCACACGATTAACACTGAATTACCTGATGAACATTGAATTTGAATTATAATGACTTTGATAAGTATGTATATCTGTATCCCCTGTTGTGCAACATGGCAATGGCTGACCATGGAGGGGCGCTAATCACAAAAGGCTGTTATCTGTTATTATTTACCCTTAATTTTCTACTGCAGCATTCATGAGAACGAACAAACTAAGAATTTCATTGGACCAGGAGCTTTGGTTTATCTGATAATGAAGTTCTTGAATCTCGATGCTTTTCTTACAATCATTTTTTCAGTTTTTTCAAAAATGCGAGCACCAGTGCAACAAACTGGATATAGATCGAAAGAAAAAAAAAATGTTAACTTCATGTCAACATATTCATTTTATTTCTTATGGACAAAATCATTTAATTTCAAATGAAACTGAAGTATAAGAAAAATTGATTGTTCTTTGCAAATTTTAACACTCTTACGCTCTTAAACATGAGTGAGGAAAAGCATAACAAACACACACACACAGACACAAACACACACACACACACACACAGACACAGACACACACGCGCAGTATAGGAACAAGAGCATGGAGAAGCAGAGAGAAGTGAAAACGTTTGCTGTCTGTGTATTCCTCAAGGCCAGACGCTTTTAATGCCTTCATGCTCAAACCTACACATTCTGGGAAAGAGTGAAAAGAAGACACAGTACTCGTGGGCTGTGGAGAGGAAATGTTACACAATGCACACACACACACACACACACACACACACACACACACACACACACACACACACACACACACACTGCTCTGTTTGACTAAACTCCCTCAGCTTTAGCTTTTTCATTTACATTCGAGCAACAGGAAAATTAATCTGTCAGAGAAAGGGTAACTGAGAACTTTCTCAAATAAGAGATAATCTGTGTGTGTGTGTGTGTGTGTGTGTGTGTGTGTGTGTCAAGGACACTGTGTTAGGATGAGGATGAAATAACATGCATGAAGCTGTGGAGTCTACATGACCTTTGAATAACTCGGGACCTGCAGCAGTCTGGAGCGATGCTGATTACTGGCCGTGATTAAAGTAGAAGCTCTTCTGTTCCGCTCCGAGTCTGAAACAGCTCTCTGATTTAATTAGTCCTAAAAGGAAATGTCACCCACCCTCACGCCACAGGAAGTAACAAGCAAACAACTTTTACACTTATACCTGCTTGTACTTATTACACACACACACACACACACACACACACACACACACACACACACACACACACACACACACACACCGTCCTCCATTCTTCCTCAAACCTGAGTCCATATTTAATATCCACATGTATAATATCCACATTCTCTCCCAGAACCTTTTTATTATGATCTTTAGTGTCCTGTAGAAACAATCATGCTATTGTTATTCCTCACACCACTTTAAAAGTGTCTGTTCATTTGTCTTGCTTCTCCCACCGAGTTTAAGATGTTGACCTCAAACCACCTTTGACTCGTCCGTCCTGTGCCCGATTAGTCTGCTTTTATACAGCTTTTGGAACGATGCACTCATTCTCTTGTTTTCCTGTCTTATTCATCCCACTGAAATGAATGGGGTTTCAGAATCAGTGTTCCTGCTCAGAACCCCGCTTCATCAGAGACACACCAAACTTCATATTTATAGCTCAGACCAACACATCCATCCATCCATCCATCCATCCATCCATCCATCCATCTAACCATCCATCCATCTAACCATCCATCCATCCATCTAACCATCCATCCATCCATCTAACCATCCATCCATCCATCTATCCATCCATCCATCCATCCATCTAACCATCCATCTAACCATTCATCCATCCATCTAACCATCCATCCATCCATCTAACCATACATCCATCCATCCATCCATCTAACCATCCATCCATCCATCCATCCATCCATCCATCCATACATCCATCCATCCATCCATCCATCCATCCATCCATCCATCCATCCATCCATTCATCCATCCATATATTCATCCATCCATCCATCCATCCATCCAACCATCCATCCATCCATCCATCCATCCATCAGGGTTTTTGCACAGGTTATTGGCACTAAAGCAGAGGCTCTCACGCTTTTCAGGCAGGTACCCCTTTGACTACAAAATAAATTCTCACACAGTTCAGTATGGATTTATTTCATGAACATTATTTAAATTTTTCAAATCACTTATTTTCATTTTTACATTACATTTTTCCAATTTACTATTTTTGATGCTATAGATCTTTCTGTTTCTGAAACTCACCACTGCACTAACGTATTTTACAGATCTAGAAGAGTAAAATATTGTTTGATTTATATTATAAGTGTTGATATTATATAAATATGGATGTTCTGTTGCCAAAGCATGCTGTTAGGGGAAAAATATCTGGCAGTCTACAGTCCTTTGTTTTCCCTCAGAGAGAACCACTCAGATTCTCAGAACCCCGGAATTGAGTCCATTATTATTGTTATTTTTTGAGAGTGTTGGAACCACATGGAACCACTGCAAGATGCTAGCACCTCTTACCCATCCACAAGACCATTTATCCATCAGGAACATTAAGGCAATAAAATGTAGGTATTCAATAAACAAACAAACAAACAAACAAGTTTATTATTATTATTATTATTATTATTTCAGTGCTTAATCAGTATGTAGCGATATATAAAATTAGCCATTTACGATGCTGAATAAAATTTGTGGAAAAAAGAAAAATGGTAAAAATGCAAACCAAACCAAACGAACGCGCAATGTTGGTTTGTGTTGTATCCAATACGAGACTGCTGGTTTTTATTACAGATGCGAATGTTCCGTTTAATTTCCTTCACCCTGCGACCTTTCACCCCGGGACCTCCACAACATGAGCCCAGTTAACCGCAGCCTCAGCACTGATAGACCCTGAGCCCATTAACCGGGAGTTTAATTTCCTACTGATATCCTCTCCATCTGCTCCTGAGGTGCGTTTAACACATTCAGCACTAAGGATCTTACAGCAGATGTCAGGGTTCGAATAGGGATCAGAAATGTTCAGGGGAAAGAAACAAAAAGGTAAAAAACGGAAATTGTTTGCTTACGGTTCACGATCTGCCCGTGTATCTGTATAGTGTCGCTCACTCCCTTTGCAAATGAAGAGAAATAAGCTGTAATGGTGATGATGTCATCAGGCATTATTTATTTCTGATTCTGGCTCTGTTTCGCTTTTTAACTCCAGATGTCTGCTCTGATGTGTTGTCATGGTTTCTCACATGCAGATTGTTCCACGGTGACAACCATCATATGCTTTTTGCTCCTTCATGTCGTCGACCTCATGCTGAAGTTCGTGTTCTCGTGTGTTAGGGTTTTGACTATGTCTGTATAAGTGGTAGTTATTAAACAGATTGAGTTTACGTACTTACGTCCTGCTTCATCCTCACGCACAGTACACGTGTTGAGTACTGGGGTGCCAAAACTTTTCCACCAGCAGAACCAAAGGCTTAGACTGAATATATATTCTTGCTCTGTAAGTGTAACTCTTACAGATTCTTCTCCATGATGGACTTTAGTGCCGCGACGGTTTCTCCTCCTCGATCTTACCTACCACTTTTCACGCAGCGCTGCATTGTTTAGGATTAAAAACGGCGCGTGACAGCCGAGATATTAAAGCCTGAGGCGTGTCACACACCGGCCAGCGTGCTGACGCTAATGCAGAAAAGATAAATAAACATAAATAAATCATTTTAAATCTGCTCAGGATCGCATAGGAAAGGTCAGCCTGAAAATGTGCTGCTTTTGCTTCGTTTTTAATCTCCTTTTTTACAGCGATACAGAAAACCTTTTGCTAAGCGTGCGCTAGCGTCACGGGAGGCAACCACGCCGTCGCTGTATCGGCGGGCGGTCGCATCAGCTAGCTGCTAGCTTTAGCTTGTCACCTCAGAAAATGGCAGCTGTTCATTCGCCTGCAATCAAAACCGACAGCAACACCAACGCTCAGGCGCAGCGTCTCAGTGTAAACATTTATAAAGTTAATATTAATGTGAGGAATCCTGATTTCCTTTAATAAATCCCGGACTGTGTTACCTGTCTTAACCCCTGGTGTCCGACTTCCTCCTCCTACACGACTGTGTGACCACTTCCACAATAACCTGCAGAATCATTTTACATCAGCTCTGCGGTATGTGTCTCCTATACAGACTCAGTGTGATCAGTTCCATCTTATACTTCACACAGACTGAGAGAAATGCAGCCACAGGTTCCTGTTCCTGTCGAACTGCAGCGTGTGAGCAGACGACCGCACTCCGTTAGAGCCTGACGCGTGATTACCGAGAGCAGATGCTGAAAGTTGTGTGAGGGTAAGGGCTATGGTGTAAGTAAATACACTCAGCAGGTAAATCCGGTGACAGCCGTAAACGCCGGGTCTTTAGAGGCTGAAACGTTTTGTGGTTTAAGCGAGTAATTATCCGGCAGTGCCAGGTGCGCGCCAATAAAGCGCTGCCTCTCAGAGACCACTTTAATCAGGTCTACAATCAGGTCCGGGAGATTTAATTCAATTTCCAGTTGCTGGGGAGCAGAAAGCTGTGTGTGTGTGTGTGTGTGTGTGTGTGTGTGAGAGAGAGAGAGCATGATTTAATAGCACAAAAGCAGTAAACGTAGAATAGTGTGTGTGTGTGTGTGTGTGTGTGTGTGTGTGTGTGTGTGTCAGGTATATCTGCAGCTCAACACCAAAATCCACAAAATTACTAATTGAGCCTTTCTAATAGCATTAGATTTTACATTTGCAAATAATTATGCAGAATCACACGAGTGTTTCTTTCATCCCAGGATATTTTAGGACAGGCGTTAAAAATTTGCCAGATGTTAAAGAGAGAAGTGTTGTAAGGTCACGCCCGTTTCTCCAGTGAACAAGGTTTCCTTCTGTGCTTTTAAGCTTTTCACTAAACAGTGACATGTGGTGATTAGTTTCCTCTAACAGCAGCTCGGACAGTCGTGACAGCATATTAATGGTCATGGTTTCTATAGTAACAGCTCTTTCACGGGGTGTAAAATGATTTTACAAATCATCGAGTTGGTGAAGGAGATGTTCCTGTGGAACGGTCAGCGCCGCGACGTTACGCTCGGTGACCTGTAGCATTCCGACGGAGTTCTCATCATGACCAGCAGATCTGATTCCATTTTGGAATTGTTTCGAACGGGGTCAAGGTGGAACATCTGAGATGATCTGTCTTCCTGCCTGAAGCATATTTGAAGGGTATTTCAGTCACACGCATTAGAAGAAGGATTAGGATGGCTGGCGGCGGCGTTCTTGGCGTCGAGCTCTGCTCGTGTTAAATCTTTTTAAGGGATTTCAGAGCTTTAGCACGACAGTCTGCTTCACACTAAAACAAATGGGACTTTTTTAGTCTGTAACACCCCCAACTTTCCATCTGCTGTTCAACACCACGGGCTCATGAGCCTCCCTCCGTCCTCCGCTCGCCGTCTCTGGCGTCCGAGTCCCGGTCCCAGATCCAACATAAGCTCACACGCTGTCGTGGGATTCGTCACGTCTTCTCTGCTACGGGAAAAAGAAAACAGGCCAGAAAAGAGAGCGTCCCTGCAGAGTGGTATTAATCAGCGTGGAGCAGATGAATCTCACTGATCACTTCCCATCACACAGTCATTACACTGCACACACACACCACCATCCCTCTTATTAACAAACCCTCCTGTATCTGCGTAGCGTCAGGGAGGAAATCGGATAATGGAACAAACACGCTACGTCCGCATGACGCACGTGGGTTATATGAAAGTTTTCATACAAAGGTTTTTGCATTATAGACTGTCTATAAACACCCAGAGGTTGGGTTTAATTTGTTAAATGTTTCCCAGAGGGAAGATTATTTGGTGACGTCTACTTGCTTCTACAGAAACTTCATAAGGCTGCATAACACATAGCCCTTTATGTCAACTCTGAGAAACTACAAACGTATGTATAAACACTTCCACTAACACACCGACTTTGTGCATTTTAATGCCAGGTTGATAAACCTTGAGTACACAGAGCCCTGACCTCAACCGGAATCTGGAACCGGAGCCTCCTCGACATCCCGACATCAGCGCCTGAGCTCACTAACGCTCCTGTAGCTGCATGAACACTAATCCGCACAGCCATAACTAAAGAGGGGAATAAATATACGGGTGCGATGGTCAGGGGTGCACAAACTTTTAGCTATACAGCATATAACTTGTATGTCCAAGTCTTTTATTTATTTTGTTTTGTGTGTGTTTTATGCACTGATTTGCTCTCACATAAATCACAAAACTATATTACAAAATATTAGCATTTCATTTTGTCCCATTCAAACGTCACGGGGGTTAAAACTTTTGCACCTGACGACAGATGTCTGAGTATTATGTTTTGCACGGATATCTTGCAGCAGGATGTACTATTGTTTTTACTTTGCCTAGATTATTTGCAATATTTTGCATATGTGAGTTTTTGTGCCTTATTGTCAAAATCAGTCTGTGGGGGTGCAAACTTTTGCCCATATTTAGTTTGCATTTGCTTTGGAATAAATCTATTTGACAAGAATACAAATTTGATGATAAGCGGGATGAAGCAGCTAGCTCACCTGCTAACAGACTAATAAAGGTAACAGTGCAATTTAATATTACAATTTTCAGTTGAAAACTCACTTCTGCTGTTCCCTCATATCACGTGTAAATAGCAATATTTATAATAGCAATATGGATGGTATGTGATATAAAATCATATTTATATATATATATTGGTATAGAAGGAGATCGGTGACGGATTCGACGGTAAAAACCAGAACCACTTTTTTTTTGCATGTCATTACAAGACACAAAAAAACCCTTAAAATCAAAAACAGCAAGCGACTGCGGCCCAAGCGACTGCGGCCCAAGCGACTGCGGCCCAAGCGACTGCGACACAAGCGACTGCCACCTGTTTTACATTCAGAGATGTGAATCAATAAAGCAGATATCGATCCGGTTCCCGAGCCCTTTATCCGCTGTTGCTCCGCAGCCTTCTGTTTGCACGCCTGATTCCCCGCGGGTGCGATACGGATCATGAGGTCTGGAGCATGAGCAGGACGACCTGCGCTCTGGTCTGGATTAGCGACTGATTAGCGCAGGCTCTCAGGGGGCCAGTGATCATCACGGACCTTTGGGAAACGAGTTTACTGAGTTCAGTGTTACTGGAGGAATATCATCAGGCTCGATAGCTTATTCAGATTTCCTTCCAAATCCCGACAGTGTAGATACAGAAAGCCGCTGCCTGAACACATCGTACTGTCTAATAAACACTCTTAATAAGGGGCTGATAAAAATGGAATGATGGTGGTTTCCAAAGACAAAAAGACAGAAGAGTTTGTATTTGCTTTCTTTGTTGACAAATGGCATTAATTTGCTTCTTAAAAGTCTTTAATTCAGACTTGAAGGTAGAGAAAGTCATGTGCGATCCGTAGCAGTGAATCACGGCTCGGGTCCTGGTAATACACAAACAGACCATAACGACAACGAAATATATGGATTTTACCCATTTAGAGTTGAAAAAGTTGTACAATCAATGCAGCATTGTTTTTTGGTTGTCGTTGTTTGTACATATGTTTAACAAAAGCCCGCGCTGTGAGACGATGCGTTTCCCAGCACATCCATCACTCCTCCTCGGCGTAATCATCGATTCAGCGACGCCGAGCCGAGAGGACACACGCTGCTCCTGAGTGAAATATATTGCTCTTAAATCCCCCGTCATGTTCCGTTTATTAGCTCGGAAAAGTTTACGGCATCATCAGCGTAGACGTTAACAGGTTTCCCACCGGAGCTCAGGCGCACATCGTCCGAATCCGCGCTGATCTGCACGTCCTCACTGTCACTTCATTCCCAGGAGAGAGATAAAGATAAAACATGAGTTCTTCCTCTTTATCCGCGTCCCTTGGGGTGGAACGATCGCCGAAGCGCACTGGGTTTGATTACGGAGCGTGAGAAGATCAGCGGGAGAGCAAAACCACCGACAAATAATTCCGATGGTGGAGAAACAAACTTTCCTGGTTTACCTATTGTGAGTGTCAAAACCGACCAGTTTGCTATTTATCATAAAGTGGCTTGCGTAAGTATTCACCCCCCCTTGAAGAATGCTCAGCAGGATGCTACTACCACCGTGCTTCACAGGAGGAACTGCCTTCTTGGGTTAATAATAAATCTTTGCTTATTCATTAGTTTCAGTGTATGTTATCACATTATGCTAGCTAGCACGTTTTAGCCTTGTCAGTTAGGTTCCTGGGCTAACGCGTTAGCCCATACGCTAGCACGTTTTGGATTTGTCCACCCCGATCGCTGTTGGTAAAATGTTTGCGTATGTCATGTACAGGTTAGCATATAGCTTGCAGAGATCATTTACAAAACTAGCATAAGGTCAGGGTAAATAAAGTTCAATGCACAAAACTAGCCTAAACCTACAATATTCCAATTTTCCCTTTCATATTTCGTTAACATGATGTCATCTTCAGTCTTTGTGTCGATTTTCTTACCTGGCAAACCCTAGAGGACAGACGTAAGCCAAAATTCACTTACAAATACGGCGCAATGACGCGTGCGGAGGATCTCGAGGATCAATATCATCAGTAAACCTTAATGTTAAATTTAAAGAATGCTGTAAACTGTCCGTATTTTTTTTACAACTACATATTAAATCTATATAGGACCTGATGTACTGTTTATGAGCCCTAAAACATTTAAAAGATTGGGTTTATAAATGGAAAAGAAAAAGATGGAGCGGTGCTTTGTTCCCTATAAAAAGGCCCTAGTGGCACGACATGCATCACATTTTCACTTCCTGTCATTTCAGAAAGGAAAAAAATAAATAAATAAAAAACCGAAGTGCCTTGGGTTAGATCAGCACGAGAGACCCTTCAACGCCTCGGCATTAAATATTGATAAGAATAACAGTGTGCCGGGATTTTATTGACTGGCTGTCTGTGTAAAGGCTAATAAGGAACCGCCGCCTCAATCGCTTCCCCTTAAACATTCATTTGTCTGGGTTTATTTCTTGACTGAATGCTTGTGTTCTGTACGCCTCCACCTCCGGGCGGAACATGTCTTTTATATACACTCGGAATTAGGTTATAAATTGATCTGAAAACGCAAATAGCTAAATAAATGTTTTGAATAAACCTCTTGGCCACAGAATCAGGATTAAATTAGCAAAAGAAATCCTCAACATTTTTCTCAAAATATGCATTCTGTGATATGTTTAACAATTAAATCACACACGAGTGATGAATAAAACATGCTCACGCTGTTATAGTAAATTAATCAACTTTGACTAAGTGTTTTATTCCATATTCAATTTTATTCTTATCAGTGAATAACATGTCTTATTAATATCCATTTATAGCGACATTTAATGTTGTGAATCATCTACGGAAAAAAAAAACACGAGTTCCTGTTTGAGGCGCTGACTATAGATAGAGTGGATAAAGTTTAAGCTTAAGGCGCCAGAGGTTCTCACTTTTACTGTTCTCTGATTGGGTAAGCAGCGCTGTATGTCCAGACTGTTGCATAAGAGTCGTTAGTGTATTACAGTCTGAGTAAGACTTGACGAAATGTTTGTCACTGGGCTTTTTCGG
Organism: Notoglanidium macrostoma; assembly: GCA_030068235.1. Lineage (NCBI taxonomy): Eukaryota > Metazoa > Chordata > Actinopteri > Siluriformes > Auchenoglanididae > Notoglanidium > Notoglanidium macrostoma. The sequence continues at coordinate 15,094,093 of JAQQZR010000020.1, read as the reverse complement.
TTGATGTCATGTGACCTATAAATATAGTGGACGTGGGAAGCAGCCGTTCCCGGAGAGCACACACTCAGCTCGGGTTAGGCGGCAGGAGGTGTGTTTATCACGGCCGACGGCAGCACACAGCGGAGTGAGACGGCTCATGTTCGTGTCAGCGAAGGTTCTGTTTGGAGCTTTCAGTGATGCATACATCGCTAAAGCTGGGTCACTACTCAGCTATCAGCTCCTTCCACGGAGATTCACTTTTATTTAATTAAATACTCTATAAGGAAAAGAAGAATCCTCAGGTTTCTCTTTTGTATTTCCTATAACGGCCGGGTTAAATTGGTGAAGGTGTTGATTTATTTTCCTTAACAGCAGCTCTGACAGTAGTGCAGCTCCAAATCCCAGGTTTATCTCAATGTGCTCGTTCTAATACGTTATTGTTTCTATAGCAACAGGGCTCATTCACAGGGAGAATGCTCTATCAGGAAATGCTTATCGGACATTTATGGAAGGAGTCTCCAGTATCAGAGGTCCATTCCGGCAGCACGGATCTTCCACAATATGAAATGTAACTATAAATGGATAAAAAACACATGATGCGTTGTTCTTTAATTATAAATAAAAAATAATAATAATAGTTGTCAGACTGCTGTGGTATAAGAGGAATAAAACACAGGCTGTTATCAGAACATCATTAAGGTTCAGGGTGGTAAGAGTAACTGTGTTTCATCACACCACCCTAAAAAAGCCACCCCAGTTGCCACCCTGTCGGTAGGCTAGTCAATAATGTATTTTTTATTAACTGTTATCAAATAAGAATGCAGAGACTTAAATAGATTGTTAGATTTTTTTTTCGTAGAAACTCCCTATTCCAATTTCAGAGCTTGTTATTGGTGTTAATCAGCAGAATATGTTAATTAAGTTACAAAGCCAGAAGTTTCATGTCACAGCCCTTTGGGTTCTTGCAAAATGTTGATGTAGGCTTGGGCAGAGTCTGAGGTTGACACGCTAGACTTAGCAATATGTGGCTATAACTGAGTCTAAAAAAACAGAACAATAAATGAATGAATGAATCAATGAATCAATCTGTTCCATGAACATGTCTAGAAGCTCATACTGAGCTACAGGAACACTATTCCAATGTCCTCATGGATGGCTGTGTTAAACAGAATAGTAAAATTTAAACATAATTTAAATAAATACATACAGCAGCAAGTCTGCAATTTACATTCTGACACAAATATTATATTTCATGAGCAAGCATGATTGTAAAACTTTACCCTACTTCAGCTTTAGGAGTCGTACTCATCATAGGATGAACACCTGTACATGCCCACTGCTATTAATGTACATGTAATAGCACTCTTCCACTTTACAGCATGGCCCAACATGGATTAGTAACTAATCAGTACCCTGGAGGTTGTGGGGTAAACAGCGATGCTGGGCATGATTGAGGCAGGTTGGGCATGCCAGGCTGGGTGGGGCAGGCTGAGCGAGGCAGGTTGGGCATGGCAGGCTGGGTGGGGCAGGTTGGGTGGGGCAGGCTGATTGAGGCAGGTTGGGCATGCCAGGCTGGGTGGGGCAGGCTGGGTGGGGCAGGTTGGGCAAAATGAGCTGCCAAATAAGGTAGGCAGAAGGAACTTCCTGTTTAGCACACACAGACAAAAGGCTATATTTTTGGCTCAAACTTAGTGGTGGTAAAATACTGGTAGAGTTCATTAAGAATGACTGATATGTAAATTTAAGGTAAACTTTTGCTTCAGGAGTAAATCATCTGAGAGCCATTACATCCTAAAGGTCAACTAAAGGTCAAAGGTAGAAGTAGCCTATTATACCTATGAGTATTACAGCTGCAGTGATAACTCTGCAAAACTGACTATTAAATAAGTTTCCATAAAGACAAAGTGATTCTTATGATTTGATTATAAAAATGATGACTTTTGGCAGCAGCAAATAAAATCTAAGTGAGCAGTGTGTTTAGGAGATGAGGTGGGACTGGGCTTTGGTTTAGCCTGTGTGGAAAACAGTGCGTCAGTAAACTGCATGCTGCTGTTCATGGACTGGAGACCACATCATCACGTTCACCAGCGCACAAACACAGGCCACTGGACCACATCAAATTCCTCTCACTACATCTTACATCACTTATACCCACAGGGTGGATGACTTCAAATAGTCACTGCTACTAAACATGCCCCACACTATCGGCCGTTTTATTGACGTCGTGTCTGACTGAGAACAAGAGATACTGTACTATCCGATAGCTCCTCTGTAATCAGCTTTATTATTTATTACTTTATTGTTTATTGTTTTCAAATGAAGTATGGCTTCATTTAAGTCACTGAGGATGGCGACTGCATTTTTCCTCCGTCTTTTTTTGCAAACATTGCAAACAAAAAAAGGTTACAACTTACTACTTATATTGTCTCGGTGTAACAGTTGCTATAAACATTGCTTTTCTTTGTTGTTTTATGTCATAAATGTTAACGGCTGCTACGTTATATTATATTAAAAGTGTATTTTCACACGTCTGTTTGCTAAAATAAGCTTCAATCCAGAGGAAAAGTGAGCAGACTGATCGGGTTTGCTTTGTCCAGCCATGGAATATTTCAAACTCTTTTAATAGATGTAGATTTTGTAGACTTCGGGAGAAAACTCCAGTATATCGTTGCGAAAAATCTATATTTGCGAATAATTCAGATCCAGCCAGTTCTCCGGATCTGAACAATAATTCCTAGACGTTAGGAAGTCTAGCTGCTGATGATAGTAATAAAACTATTCGATAATAATGCTATAGAATAATAAAATGTCAGCTCAGCCGTCACTCAGGAGGTTTGCTCAGGGTTTTGGTCGCGGCTGTCGTTCTCTCTGTCAGGATCTGAGCGCCTGCTCCCTGGAGTCACAGTGCAGCCGTTAGAGAACCCGAGTGCTGCCTTGTCACCTGACTCAACAAGCGGCACGTCCCCCCTCCCCCTCCCCCTCCCCCTCCCCCTCCCTCCTCCACAAAGCAATCCAATAATGTCAATTAGCAGAAATGACTAGAAATGACGTGTTTACTCTTTATAGTGCTGTTAATAAGTGCACAATCCACAGGTCAATAGGTATCATTCGGACAGATTAAAATATAAAAAAGGGCTGCGTTTACTAAGAACACTTTGCACTCAAGTCTCCATCAGTGAACTGTTAATAACGTCACTCCAACAGCTTGAATTGAACTGACCCGAATAAGCCATATGCCCAACCTTGAAGAGTAAAATCCTTTCACTAAAGAATGAAAATCTTTTCCTTGTGTGTTGTGTTAACCTGGTGTCAGCTACATTAATGTGTATAGCTGTTTAACAGCAGGATGTAAAATGTATAAATACGTTCCTCGGCCCCGTCCCCGTCCTGATGGCTCGTTGCTTCAAGGACACGTGTCCATCTCCTGGCTAACGCAGATGCCAACATGGCGCATTAGCATAATGGGTGTGAAAAGAGCGAGTCAGAGCAGCTGCTGTTCCTGGGTTCCCTCTGTCTCACCCACTGGGCCTTTCCTCATCACTATTAATGTGTTTGTGAAAGCTCTGCCAGGTTCCTGGTGCCTGTACTGGAGTCAGAGCGGATTTTCGCTCTTTTTAAACCCCGGCACGTCGGATCTCTGCGCACCTCAGTGAGTTACTCGGAGAATAAGGACATGAACAACATCAGCGCGGCAATTCGGACAGGAGTCCTGGTCATGCGGCTTATTATCTCAAATTGAATTACATTTAACATTTTTATTTATGTCATTAATTGAGATGGAATTGATTTATATTTAATTTGCTTGGTGTTAGCGTTCAAGACTGAGGGGAGATCAGGAATGACACAAAATGTGTAAATGAAGACTATATAGAGATCATGTTCGCATATTAACGATCACAGCATGTGCAGTCTGAGTGCAATACTGAGTATTACATTAACTCTAAATGCCGTGGTCTCCTACAGCGTATAGGACTGGATATGACTTGATTTTCTCCAACACAGATTCACTCCTGCTGATTTCACCACACAGCCTGTTACAGTAGTGAACCAACAGACGTGATAAATGTATGAGCAAGTGTCGCTTTCTGTCACCACCTCTCCCTTTCCAAAGTGTGTGTGTGTGTGTGTGAACTGTGAGGCGTTACAGGCCCAGCGTGAGATCACCGAGTCAAGTGTACACACGGTCATCAGACAGACTCAAAGCAGTTTGAACTCAGAGGAGCAGAATTGCTTCCTGAGGGTGAGGAGACGTCCTGTACACGCGAATCGCCTGTGTGTGTGTGTGTGTGTGTGTGTGTGTGTGTGTGTGTTCGCCTGATTTCTTCTTTTTTTTGAGAGGTGATAGAATGGAGATCAGCGTCAGTTAAAATATCTTGCATATAGTCGAAATGATCTAGCATTTCCCATTAGAAGATTGCAAGACACCAAATCTGACATTATTAAACCGGAACCAGCTGAGATGTCGTCAAGTCACGTGCACTGCTCAGTTTTTCCGCGGTGTAACATTTTAGTGTCTATTTGAAGACTTGAAGTCCATGTGCACTCTTTCTAAGTGTTCTTCTAGTGGAACCCTTAAAGGTTCTAGGTAGAAAGAAGCTGAGAGCTCGAAATGAACCATTAAAGAACGCTTGAAGAGCCGGTCTTAAAGAGCGTGTGCATTAACGGGGTACGTGTACGGTACAAACTCCAAAATATTGCTTATTATTGTCTTAATATCTAGAAGCTGTCAGGAGGTTTTTTCTCAACTGATGCACTCTTAAAAAGCAGAGCTGTTTTTTGGTTCTTCGGGTTTGTTTTGAGGGCTCCACTGGATAATTAAGGGTTCTCAGCTTCCCTTGCTGATAGAGAAAGTCTTTGCTTCGGAGTCCTACAGTGAACGTTGAATGATGAATTATTTGCCTAAATGACAGTAAGTAGTCCGTGAGATTTCAGCAGGCGAATGTAAAGCGAAACAGCTTCTCATGGGTTTAAGCTCCACAGCTTCACCCTGAATGCTTCGACTTGGTTCGATGGCCAGGTTTTTCACGTTTTGCTTTCAGACGTCTTTAAGGAAGACTGGCTTTCATTAGAAAGTTCCTCTAAGCGTATCTCACACGCAGGGCTTTGGCATTGTTACTGCCCGCGATGCCTAAATCCGCCTGTTATATTCTTTCCGCTCTTCCTCAAAGAGCTCCGGCGCTTTTGTGGTCAGATTCGTGCGTCCTTTGTTTCCGGATTTGTTCCTTGCTTTTACTGACGATACAACATTTTGAGAGATCGTAAGGCATTTTCAGCTAAGATGGATGAATTAGCTAGCTAAAATTTTAATTCATGTTAAACTCTTTACGTATTAAGGACAATTAATATACGAGCACTTCAATCAACTTCTACCGCTTTTACTAATGAGGTTATAATAAAATATTAGAATAATTTGTTTTATACCATTTTTTAACAGTACAAATCCATGAACCCATGGTTCCCCTACCTGCAAAAAGCACAGCTGTATAAAAGGGTGGTTCCTCACAGGTTCTTTGAGGATGGTTAATCTTTATAAAGAGGCTCTGTTGTATGGTCCAACGTGAAGCAATTAAGGGTTCTCCCAGAAGGACGAGCTAAAGAAGCCTTATTTGTCACTCCGATTACGCCTCGCCTCTTTCCCCTGCTTTAACTATCCGTGCTTGCTTCCCACCTCGCATTACATTATTCTTCTAGACTTTGACCTTTTATGAAAAACTGCAGCAGCATCCAGGTTTCAGATACTCCTTTGCTGAGAACAATGCATGACGAACCTCTTTGTTGTTGTAATATTAGTTTTATTCCTTAAAAAAGCCCAGCTATTGATAGTGTATTCAGTAATAAGGAATAACAATGCCCGGAGGATTGATGAAGCGGAGTTACTGCAAACACGCCAATTTTCCTATGACAAACACGAATTTTATTAAACGTCTGCTTAGGTGAAGAAAACTTCACCACATTAACCGCCTTGCACATTTATTAATCCGTTTCTGTTACACATGTCCCCGTGTATGAGCTGTCAACCATAACGCATTAGCACGTGCGCATTAATATAAACCCGCACTACTGTCAGAGCTGCCGTCACAGAAAACTAATCAACAGCCTCTGACCAGAACAGACCTGTGGTGTAAACGTTATGATACATGTGGGGGAAATAAGCAGCAAGAAAACAACGTTCTCAAGATCTCATGCCTGAGCTGATTCTCCCGAAGTTTAATATTTCAGTTTAACATTAAATTGTATCGCTCATTTTAACTTCCCAAAGGTTTAAGAGGAAATGTTTATAATGCATATGTTACACCAACACCTACTGCTTTTAGCGCTGAAGTTTTTAGTTATAGTCTTTTTCTTGTTGTTTTTTTTTTTTTTTTTTGAGGAATATCTCCTAGGCATTCTCACCAATATGTTCTCTCATATTTGTGCATGAATAATTTAAAAGCCATTCATTCTGACAAACTTCCTAAAGAGCCAGCATTACAAACACTGAAATTATATGTCACACTGCGGTTTATAATGAATTATTGATCAGGTTTTGTACATTAACGATGTCTGTGTGCTGCTGATAATGAACCTGTAGCACAGAGATATTGGCTTTAATCTGAATGAGGCTGTATGAATAAAGGCTGTGTGATGCTGAGTCAGCTGCCGAAATGCTGGGGGTTTTTAATATCCTGTTGCACCGAGAAAGAGAATTCTCCATATCTACTGCAAAATCGAGGTAACAAGGAGGTGGAACGTGCAATGAAACAGATTTTAAACAGACTTGGAGCAAAAAAGAAAATGTGTGAAGTCAGTAACGGAAGAGGATTCGGGCCTGAAATAAATACATTTCAGAGAATTCTGCGAAAAAAATCAAAACTGGTCTGTGGTTAGCTCTGTCGCCTCACAGCAAGAAGGTCCTGGGTTCGATCCCCGGGTCACCCAGGGTGCCTTTCTGTGTGGAGTTTGCATG
>JAQQZR010000020.1:15066514-15079611 GCA_030068235.1 Notoglanidium macrostoma | reverse complement strand
AATATGATTCACTTCAGCACCAATATGATTCACTTCAGCACCAATATGATTCACTTTAGCACCAATATGATTCACTTTAGCACCAATATGATTCACTGTTTCAGTTGAGAATCGATATGATTCATTTCAGTCCTGATATTATTGAGTTCAGCACCAATATGATTCAGTTCAGCCCTGATAGGTTACAGTGTTGTAAGTTTCGCATATAGACATTTTTGTCAAGACTTCTTGCTGAACCCAAAGGATTTCTGAAATTCTGATTAAAGACTTATGATTCTCTCTCTCTCTCTCTCTCTCTCTCTCTCTACCTGTCACACACACATACATAAATAAACCAAATATACACTGATTGTCATTTGCATTATTTTAAACCTTTTTTATTATTATTATTCCATAGGGATCTAGACTTGTATATTATTTTTCTGAAATTGGATAAAGATTTATTCTTTACCCCTCTGCTCTTAATAAACCCCCATATCATAAGATATGTTTTATACTTTCTTTACTAGTGATGTGAAATAGTTCTCAAAAATTCATTTGAGTTGTGAATAGCACCATGGGGTAAAGTGTTCTCCCTGGGAAGCTGAAATTGGAATCCTGATGAAAAGATTGAAAATGCATTGAAAACATGCCGTGGCTTCATGAGTGTCAGAGAACGTGTCCGTCTGCACTCTCGCAGATTAATAGAAAGGCGAACTGTCTGCTAGCTGAGAATTGCCAACAAGAGAAGGATTGGATGGTATCCAACAAATCCCCTAAAGAATTCCTCATGAACACTCCCTAAGAGAATAATATTGTCCATGGAATAAACCCTTACCAGATTTACAGCTCTTAACTCTGGAAGAATGCATAAAAGTTCTATATAAAACCTTATAACAGACTATTCCTTATGAGTAAGAGTTCCAAGAAGAATATTTTGGAAGCTAAAAAGCTTTAATTATCCCATGAGAAATAAACTCACAGGATTTAGAGCCTTTTAGGGTTTTTCAGTATCCCTCAGAGGCAATGCTTAAAGGTTCTATGTAGAACCACGCAACTGTCCTTTCCTTCAAATAAGTGTTTGAAGAAGAAGAACCATTTTGTGGAAGCTAAGATCTCTTACTTACCCAGTGAACCCTTAAATAACCATTTTTTTCTAACATGTTACAAAAGTTAGATGCTCTTGAAACTTTAGAACCTTGAAGGTTCTACCCTACATCAGCGTTTCCCTGTGAAAAAGGCTTCAAGTAGAACCCTGTTTCGGAAGCTAGGATGCTTTTATTCTTTCTAATCCCTCGGGATGAACCTTTAACGGTGCAATGCAGAACCCTACAACAGTGTTTATCTATCAGAAAGGGTCCCAAGTAGATCCATTTTAGTAGGTCAAAAGTCTTAAGAATCCAATGAACTCTTAAGGAATGCTTTTTTTCTCTAGATCTGGAAAGTTGGAAATGGAATAAACGTTTTGAAAAATTTAGATCCTTGAGAGTAATCTGGATGTCCCTCTAGAACGTAGAAAGTGTTCCAAGTAGATTCGTTTTAGGGCACTGAGAGTTCTTAACCCTTAAAGAACTCATGAAGAGCCATTGTGTCCAAAGAAATGTTGGAAGTTGGAGGTTGATTTTAATGAAACATTTGTTCCAGTGCTCACCAAGCCTAATCCTGGAGATCTACCTCTGTGAAGACTTTAGCTCCATAATCGTGTCCACCTGACCATCTAATCACTACCTTAAGACGTTCTTGTTCAACTAAAAGAGGTGTGTGCGATTTTGGTTGGAGATGAAACCTGCAAGAACGTAGCTTTCCAGGAACAGGGTTGGTGACCACTGATCTATTCTATATATTCTATGCTGATTAAAATGATGATAAAAGTTCCTTTTTCTATAATTCTGATTTTTGTTGTTGTTGCATTGCAGCAATTTCATCAGTTTAACCCATTGATATCTGTTGAAGACGCCATCTCTAAATAATTGTTTCATGTTTCCTGGATACTGGTTGCTTACATCTGCTGGAGGAACCTTACTGCCCCTTAACTGATGGCAACTGAAGAAAGCAACAGTGCAGAGTTCCAGGAGAAAACAGGCTTGAAGAGAAAACTAACCGGACCACCACGACTTCTGCTGGGCAAATCCAGGTCTCCAGGCCAAGATGAGAAGAAATCAAGAAAACACAGACGACACAACAACGATGACACGCCAACGGACACAGGAAAAGACAAGCAAAGTGCTGAACTGCAAGAACTGAAAAGTCCTGAAACTCTCTTAACGACGGAACTTGATGGAGGAACTTGCATGGATCTCCAAGAAGAGTGTTTGGAAACAACGTCAAATCTGGAGCAGAACACAAAGAAAAGGCGGAGAAGAAGCAAAGCTGGAGCAACTATTAGACGGATATTCTCCTGTGTTAGGAGGAGAAAGGATTTGGGAATGAAAGCTGTAGAGGATGCTGAGGACAACACACTACACAGAGCACACCACAGCCTCCAAGACAAGGAACTTCTCCCTCAGTCAGGTGACTCCTTGAAAGTGAAGCGTGAACAAGAGCCAGTTAAGAAGATTAGCACAAGAAAGTTTAAGGTGCAAATGTGGCGCATCTTTAAAATACGTTCATCCAAAGACAAGCAGGAACGTGAAGACCGTGGAGCAGGACGACGTAACGATACTTTCACTGAAATATCTTCAGATATTTCAGATCTTGATCAGTGTAAATCTGGTGCTGCAGAGCCACCAGCTGTGGATGAACAGCAGAATGAATCAAGTGGGATTGATGAAAATGAGGCCAGAACCCATGAGGAAAACTGTTTGGAATCACGAGATCCCAAAAGTAAGGTTATGGAAATGATATCCTTCACTGTAGAGGTGAATGTTGACTCAGATGACGTGTTCGTTCATGAAAATCACCAACGTCCATCCGAATCCCACTTCCCGTCTCCTGTAGATAAAGAGGAGCCCAAGATACACATTAGCGAGGCTCCGCTAACAGGGGATGCGGAGTCTAATTCCAATCCCGAAGATCCCAGGATGTCTCCAGGAGGTCCGGTTACAGATGATATGGTAGTCCATGCTCCTGTTGAAAATGCTAATATGTTTACATGCAAACCCGTCATTATGATTGAAGATGTTCACTTATCGGACGAAGAAAACGATGACTTGTTTGAAAACACAGCTCCGAAATACGGCACGCTGTCGCCACTTTCACTTAATGGATCCCGTTACACCTTAAAGACTTCGGAGAGTCGGTTTTCCGAGATCCTGCTCGCCCAGACGGCTTTGTCTTTGGTCCGTGCAGCCATTAGTGGTGCCGTAGAACAGCTTTCGGCCGAGCTGCAGAGCTGTCAGATGGATCAGGATCATGTCTAATACTCACACACACACACACACACACTAATTCTCCCAAAGTACAGCCAAGAATCATTTTCTGTGTCGTTACCTCCGGGGCTGGACTCAGATCCTTGGATGAAAATCAGTGTGCTTTATTTACTACTCGTTGTTAGATAAGTCAGCGTGGTACTGTTTGCGTGCACGGCTGTGCTGAGAGTAACAGATATGTGTCACGTTTTGACCTGCAAGTGTTTTCAGTGTAGTCGTGATATAATAAAGAACATGAATGCACTGGAGATTGGCAAGTTGATCTATTTATATGTCAATCACAGACGTTAGCGTTGGCAAAATTGGACTGAAATATATATTAAAAATAAATAAATGTGTAATTGGTTCTAGTTAATTACTCCTCCCATGGTTGTACGCTATTTTTAGCCCGAATATGACATTATGTCCGTGCAACGTAAGCCTCGTTTCTATAGCAATGGAGAACCCACGTTTTGCAGTTTCCAGCTACACAACATGTTGTTTTGCCTTGATTTTTTCCCCCCCACCAGTCACGTGGAAATAAAATAACAAAATAAAGTCTTGATTTGCTTTGCGTTACGATTGAAAAGAATCTCTGAAGTTATTGTTTTAAATAAATGGAAATGTGTGGTGAGAGCAGGCAGGGAAAGAAGCCATTTATCTTCCTGTGGATTATGTCCGTATGGAAATGTAAACCGTGTAGGCAAATACGTTACTCTCCAGAGATCCTGCTCAAGGTCGGCCTCAACGTTCGCTCAAGACCGCGTGAGATTTGGTTTCCGTCGCATATAATCAGTAAAGTCAGGAGAGCACTTGATCATTTCTGAATATGAGCGGAAAAGTTTCCATTTTTCAAGCAAACGCTTCCCTCTAGTGGTAATGCATGATGAAGAGATAACCTCAAACAAACAAACAAACAAACAAAAAAACACCCATAAAAAAGTCATGTTTCCATTCAAATCCCAGAAACCCCAGCGCCTCTGTTTTTATATTTAGCATATCATAATTTTTTATTATAGTAACAGAAAACAATTACAGTATAAATGATTTCTAAAAAATCAACAGTAATAAAATAGAATAAAATTACAAAAGTGTCAGTAAATTAAGGTAATAAATAATAAAATCTAGTTAACGGTTAAATGGGAAAAAACATTTAAACTCCGTTTCTTTTATTTGGTTTTGTCATAGATGAATGTTTAATGGTGTGTTCCAGATCTTCGGTGAGCAAAACACTCTATTTATGGTTAATCCTGAGGTCTTAGTGTATACAATTTGTAAAAGGTTCTGGAAGATTCTGGACTGGCCGTGTGACTAGATCCCCATAGAAAATCTTGAAGAAGGTGGTTGCAGCACGCAAAAACACAGGAATATTAGTGAGCTGGAGGCCGCTGCCCATGAGGAATGGGCGAAGATTCCTCAGGAACGCTGCCAGAAGCTGGTGTCTGGCTCCGCACCATGTTTGCAGCAGGTCATAACAGCAAAGGGTGCTCTACTAAGTACTAAAGGTACCTGTCATGACGGGGTTAAATCATTTTGAAACTGCAGTATTCATTAAAAGTGGCATTTTGTGTTGAATGTGGAGAAACCACTTGTAATATTAGTCGTGTTCAGCTATTTCAATTGCAAACAGCTGGAAGTTTAACGTTTTTGCAAATTAAACCTGATTGCTTTTAGATGGAACTGTAGGTAAGGAAATAAATAAAAATACATGTACATTTATTTCTATAAGAAAACTAAACAGCCTTAATTGAAAAGGAAATTTATTTAAAAAATAATACTAGCAACACAGTTATTACATAATATTAACCCAGAGGCTGATGAAATAAAAACACTTAGAGGGAAATGCAGCCTATTATTCAGTTGTTCACATGTTTCTTTATTCATCACAGTACAGTTGACCTTTAACCTCCGCTCAAGTGTTTAATGAATACAGAAAGAACACGGGCAGTGCGTTTTATTTTCCGCATAAAACGTATAACGTGAATGCTTTTTGTCGTTCACTGATGGAGGCACAGGAAGGTCAGGCCTGATGACGGGTGACCTTTAACCCTAGTGTTATTTATTTCTTCATTATCATGCACAGACACTTGTGAACACGCAACTCCAGTTAAGCGAAGTCTGGTCTGAGCCCATATCCCTGCTGAAACGTCAAATGAAAGGAAAATTAAATGAAAACAACCATTACAATCTCAATGGTTTCCATTAGAACTCACCATTATGCGTAATCATTTGAATAGAATTAGATCAGCCATCAGGAACCATCAGGAACAATACATTCCATTACAGACCACACAATAAAACCAGTAGAAATCGTTTTTCTTTCAGCAGGAATGACAGGCTTTTCATAAAGCACCAGTTTTCTACACATTCTAATTGACAGAATCACTAGACTAACATAATCACACTGACGTATCGAACAGAAATGCAGAGCTGTAAAGATCGTTTCCTAATTCATCACTTTTTTTTTTGATTCATCACTAACTGGCTTTGTTAGTGACGCAACACATCAAGTGCTTTTAGTTTCAAAATTACAAATATGTCTAAGGCACTGAATCCGATTGGATCGGAATCCCATGTTTGTCTGTTTGTCTGTTGTTTTTTCGTTTATTACTACACAATAACGTTTAGTTACTATGCCTAAATTCCGTCTGATTGTTCCATCTGTCCAAATCCGCTCACTGCTGCACATTAATCAAATCATTTTCTATTTATTTATATACTATGACAATGAAATGTGTTTTTAATCCATCATCCGTGCTTCGCTGTGCTGGTTTAGTTTCCACTGAAGGGAACGCAACGCCTGGCTCTTCAGTCCAACAGACCCGCCAACCCCGAAGAGGAAGAACACAGTCTCAGTGAGGGAGGTGCAAAATAACACAATCATGAATAACACAGTATTACAGAGGTTCTGATATAGTTGTTTTAAAGATTGTTTGTCTAAATGTCTCAGTGCTGATTGGTGTTTTCAGTCACTTTATAGTTACGGTTCCCGCTAAAATGGTTTAAAAAATAGTCCAATTTGACATGTTGCTGTAGACCTATTAAATAATCTTCTTTTCCAGTCGAAAATGTCAGAATGCATTTTCTTCAGGCCAAATTTTTGTGCATCCATATTAAATACCTGACGTTACGTATATACTTGCTCAATCTTAGCTAAGACGAACATACGTTAATTCATTTTATTTTGCATGAATGAAAGAAAACATTCTGGATTTCCTGTGACAGAAAGGCAAAAAAAAAAAAAAAAAACGCCGCCTCAGGGAATCTGTCAAGCAGGAAAATCAACACGGGATCGCGAGAACCTGCAAAAAAAAAACAAACAAAAAAAAAACATTGTTAACGTAAGACGAGGGAAAGAGGGCGGGGCTTCCGAAGAGTTCAAAACACCTACGCAACTGTCATCATTTAAGATGTATATGTCCATTTTTCCTAGGGAAAAAACATTACTGATGTTTAGGAGTGATAACTCATAGTAGAGTCCCGATGTTAAATGTGGAACTCCAACGCAAAACGCGTAAAGGCTGGCAGGTCTGAGACCAGTTTAATTTACAAACCACAATGTGAAATACACACCAACACTAAAGCCATCAACACGAGGGAACAGAACACACTGATGGAGCTTATAAAAGACAGGACAGGACATGAAGTCTGAGGTCAAAAACCTTGCATTACGGTAACCTTTTAAACACACCCCTGTCAACTTCCTGATTTTCCTTAATCCCTTAATTGGAAAGTTTCCTCATGAAACTAGTATTTAATGTGGTATTTCTTGTTTTGTGCCATATGTGTGGCACAGTTTCAAAGCAGGAATACTTTCATAACTGCACTCATAAACATTTTCTTAAATATCCTGTCAATGTATAAATCATTAGCAGTCAAATATCCGAAGAGAAAGTTTATCAGGTTAGCTCAGGTTAGCTAGCTGCCTATCATTAGCAGAGGAAATGATAAACATATATGAATGTGACTTAAAAATCCTGTCAGAAATTCTTGTGATAAGCCTGTGAAGATTCTGAATATTTATTATTCTTTTTAGTCAGGTCGTGTGACATCAGCTACTCAGTTAGCGATAAAGATTATGAATATTACTTAAAGAGTCTCTCAGGGATCCAGACAGGTTAGCTCATGTTGGCTAGTTTGCTAGCATTAGTAGTGATTATGAATATTACTTAGCCCATGTTAGCAGTGCAGCAAACTGGAAATCCTGTTAGGTTAGCATGTTAGCTAGATGACCATCATTAATAGTGGAGATTATTAGTGTTCATAAAAGTGTTTTTTTTTTTCCAGTCCTGTCAGAAATCCTGTCATGTTAGCTCTAGCTAGCCATCTTTCATTATCAGTGGAAATTATAATGATTTAAAACTCTTTTAAGCTGCCTGCTACTGTGTTAGCAATATGAAAATAAGCACTTAAATACCCTGTAAGAAATTCTGTCAGGTTAGCTTATCAAAGATAAGCAAAGATTGTGAAAATTTTTTAAAAATCCTCTCAGTGATTCTACCGTGTCGTTAGCTAGCTAGAACGTGCCAGCCGTGAAGGTCAAGAAAATTACTTAAAAATCCTATCAGCATGTTGGCTAACATTAACAGTGGAATTTGTTTAACATTTATAAATGCACTTTAAAAAATCCCGTTCATATCATTTTTATCTAGCTGGCTAGAGTTAGTGTAGATTATTAATATTATTTAAAAATCCTGTCGGAAACTTTATCGTATCACCTCATATTAGCTAGCTGAATATCACTTATAATATAAACATTTATCAATAAAAAATTGGATTTTAAAAACCTGTCGTGTGTGCTAGCAGGCTGATGATAGCAGTGAATATTATGAACAAACCTCCTGTCAGCTACTCAGATCTTGCAGGAGAATATTTTG
This sequence comes from Notoglanidium macrostoma, assembly GCA_030068235.1. Lineage (NCBI taxonomy): Eukaryota > Metazoa > Chordata > Actinopteri > Siluriformes > Auchenoglanididae > Notoglanidium > Notoglanidium macrostoma. The sequence goes on along the minus strand of JAQQZR010000020.1, from coordinate 15,071,408 downwards.
ATTTTAGTGGATGAAGTTGTTAATGAATATAAATAGCAGACACAATTTAAAATATTACGTTCCTATGTACAAATCCATCTATAATCCAATGTACCTTCTAGTTAACAAGCTAGTTCAGCAATTAGCATACTAGCTATCTAGCTGACTAATTAGCAAGCCAACGTCGCTCCATAGACAAGAAAAATTACTTGTGGAATGGAGTTGTTAATTAATTAATTCAGGAGTGGAAATAAGCGAGGGTGTGTTAAAAATGCACTAGAATGCAGGGAACATGTCCATTATGTTATGGAAGGTGTCATTCTACCGCCACAGCGTCTACGCTCTCATGAGAGACTTCTGAGTCCAAAGAGTAGCACGAGCTTCCATTATCCTGGGCAACTTCCTCGATTTCCGATGTTCCCTCGCTGGGATGGATCAACGGGACACCGAATCGCCCGTAACGATGTTGGCGCAATGGCTTGCCCATGTGGGCGAACATGTGCTCCTGTAGTTGGCTCTTCTGTGAAAAACGCAAGTTGCAGACTGCACATGCCATCTTCCTTTTACGTGTAAAACCTGCAGGTGGACTTCCTGTGCCTGCTGTACCTCGCCTTATCTCTGATCCCAGCTCGTCTGCTAGTGCATGGCACTGTCGCTCTTCCATTGGCCCTTTAACATCCCCCCTGCTGTCTTCAGAAGTTCCTTCCATGAGGGCGCATGCCGCGTGGGTGAAAAGATGTTCCTGTAGTCCCTCAGGAGAGAGACATCGTTCTCCACATTGAGGACACAGCAGTGCCAGTGGGCCGTCCTTAAAACCACCAGCCTGGCATGGGCTCCCTTGAGTCGAAGGCAGAGACGTTGGCGCTCGTGGTTCCTCGCCTTCATCCGGCTCTTCCTCTTCCTGTTTGATCCTTGCCAAGATGTCACTCTCATCCCCTGAGGTGATGGCGCGCAGACTGAGGGACTGGTGCTCCGATGTGTGCCCTTCGACCCCTGCTAAAGTTGCCATCGGATGGTTGCGCGAGCCACACCGCCTGTCCTCAGGTTCCCGTTCCCCGCCAGCCTTCATGCCTGGTGACTCTTTATTGCCCAGCTGGGAAGAGATCTGGATGCCGTACAGGTTGGATATACGGATGGGGTCTGAGGAGGTGTCAGTGCCACTGTCGGTTGCTTTGCGGCACAGCTGGTACGCGTGGAGGAACTTGATCCCTTCCTGTAACCGACCCTGATCCACAGGCTGCTTGGGGCCGTTGCCTGTGTACATGATGTGCAACAAGTAGCTGAAGACGTCTGGCTGAATGTCGGTGGGCTGGATCTTAATACACTCACTAAACGTAGGGATACAAGCAGAGGATGCATTTAGTGAGTCAATCATTTATTACCAACTGTATAGCGCATGCTTAAATAGCTGACCTGGGATTTTATCTTCAAGGAAGTATAATATGATACAATTAATCAACAAATCTTCTGACTAATCACAATCCAGGATTCATCAATACTGTACAGCACTATAGTAATAATTAATAACTGATTTGGTCTTGTATTTTTTTTATCCCATTGTTTGAACTCTGTGTTTTTACTTTTTTATCATTAATGTTAGTTAACCTGGACTGATGGATGAAGATCATCTTGAAGTAGTTGGAGAAGGCAGCCAGCACTGCTCGATGGGCCTTGAAGTACACGTTGCCAATGGCAACCGTGCAGTCACACAGGAACCCAAACTCCCTTTGGACATTGAGCTGCTGCAGGAGGAAAAGGCTGTGGCCGGACACGTCCATGATGCCCCCTCTTAACCTAACACACACACACACACATATACATATATATATATATATATATATATATATTGTATATATATATATAAACTTCTTTTCTAACCACCTAATTAGCTAGTACTCGTGTTATTACTTGAAGTTACCAAACCGATTTTCTTTTACATGAAAAAATCATGCATAGTTTATTTTTTGTGTAAAAATACATAGGCCACTGTCACTTGTCTACCTCACAAGGTAAGACAATACATATTTGCTGGGAGTAATGGCAGTGAGCGACCCCAAACAAAGCAGAAAGTGTGCCAATACTTTATAGTGAAACAGAGAATGTTGAGTGCAAAGTATACAACAACAAAAAAGCAAAGTGTCGGTCCTGTTCTGTAGCTAGGATCATCATCTATCAGTTAGATGTAGTGTAGTGACTCAGTACTCCCATGAGTCCATTTCTCCTATGAACATGGCCATTCCAGAGTACCGCTCCCATGAGCACTCACGTCCTCGTTCTCATTCCCCATGATTCCCAAAATACTACACCTGTTCTCACTCACCTCCACCACATATAAGGACTTTGTTATACTCTGTTTGTTCATACTGTGTTAGTGCTATCTAACTCTAACATAGAGTTTTTGACTTTTGCAATTCTTATCAGTTTCCTGATTTTCTCCTCTGCCTAGTTTGTCCTGTCTGCTGATCGCTTGAACCTTGCCTGTTGCACTGACCTTGACCTTGCCTGCTGAATTGCATTTGTCTGCCCTGATCTCCTCAGTAAAGACTCTTCGCCGCACATGCATCCCTGTTTGATTGTTTTACCTGCACATGACATGGTACTGTTTCGGTGAACAGAAAGTCATTTGGGATGCTTTATCCTGGTCAGCATTGTGGTGAATCCAGTATCTACTCCAGGAACACTGAGCATGCAGCGGGAATGTACTCTGAATGCTCCATTCTAATGCCCCAGTCTATTGCATCATACTATGCACATACATTCACACACTCCTGTACAGATGATGGTAATTCAGTGCAGCCATTCCTCACACTGGCATTCTTTTGGGAGGACACAGGACACAGGGAGAACATGTGAAATGTTGCTTCCAGACATAGAGAGTTACCCAACCCCAGGCTCGAACCAGGAACCCTGGAGATGTGAGTGTTCCCAGGATAGCCTCCCCTGACCAGGATGAAGCGGCTGTTGAATATGTTGATTAATTGTTGATGTTGTTACTATTATTATTATTATTATTATTATTATTATTATTATTATTATTATACAAGTATGGAGATTTAAGATGAACGCAAAATAAACGACCTCTACTGGTGGATATTATTATTTTTATTTTATTTATTTATTTATTGCACATTTTTGGGAAAACCTATAGCCCAGATGTTTACATCTGTATGGGAATAATACACACCCTTGTGGTTCACACATCTGTTCTGCCTATTAAAAAAATGCACAATTACAATAACTTAAAAATACTGCTTTTATTTCTCCTACATTCACAATACGGTTTTTTTTCGTGTTTGAAGACCAGCACCTTGAAATCCTTTTTTTTTTAACGCATTAATTGTCTGACGTGATGAAGTGTTTAATACAGATTGGGGACAAATCTTAGCGTTGCATGACAACACTTTTGGAAAACGCGCGAGCCCATAACGTGAAATACGTGCATCTAATAATGAAATAATGCATGAAGAGACAGCAGTTTTTGCATGTGTCCAAGGCAGCACTGCATTCAGGGCTCTGTCTACAGAAATGAATGACAAAAATGCGAGTTCCTTTTTCATGCATTTTCGCAAATAAAGCATGCACGTGTGTAAAAACGTCCCTATGAGTAAAGAAAAGGCGTCCTTACCGCCTATCACCGCGCAATCTGCTTTTTTTTTTTTTTTTCGTGTTATTTTCCTGCAGGGGAAAAATTTCTCTTGACGGTTCTTCCTGAGCGACTGACGTCTTGGTCACGTGACTGTAATGTACCCATACAAAATGCTTAGCAAAAATGAAACGCATTTCTTTTTTGAAGGTTTTGTGAGGAAAGATTTCTGAAGGTTATGCGTACACAAATAAAATGCATAAATGCGCATGAAAGAATATGACATTTATAAATGCACTTTACAGACCTGAAAAAGGTATAAATATTAAGAACAAATGTATTTTCAGTATGATTTCTGGGAATTGTATGAATATTAAAGATTCATAACAGGTTTGGGGAAGAGTGTAACTATAAACGCATTTTGATATAACAAGAAATGCTTCACATTATTACCAAACAACATGTTAATATAAGACATGTTGTTATTTCAAAATCACATGTTATAACAACAGACATATCTCTTTATTACAAAATCTCATTATTGCAAGAAACCATATCATTTATACAAGACAATGTGTTACTTTTACAACAAAAAAATATCGTTATTACAAGAAAACATGCCATTATTACACGATGTCATTTTTACATGTCATTGTTACAGGAATATGGCACTTTTACAAGACAAAATGTACTTATTACAAGAAAACAGCATTGTTACAATATAACATGTCATTATTGTGAAAATGTCATTTTTACAAGTCAATATAAAGTTATTACAAGAAAACAAAATGTCTTTATTACAAGAAAATGTCATTTTTACAAGAAAATATGTTGTTATTACAAGACAACGTGCCATGTGTCGGAGTGCTCACTGCCCCCATTAAGCTACCCAGAGTTATTATTACACCTGGTGCTCCTAGAGGCCCAGTGGGGCAGGGATCACGCTGCCCCAGCTCACTCACCGTGACAAAGGCGATGGGAAACACACCTGCTGTATCGGACATAAGTTAACAAAATGAACACTGGCATCGTTTTCGCCCGTAGTTGTCGGTCCTTTCTCTGAATATAACGGTGTGATTGGTAAATTTAATCTACACTGTCAGCTAGTTAGATATGTAACTAGCGACTTTTTTCATGAGCACCAACTACTTATGAAATTATAACATCCGACATCGGGGAAGCCGTGATTGAAAAACATGCGCATCGGAAAGACCGATATATTTATATTATATTATATAAATATCTATATATATATATATATATATTTTTTTTTTTTTTTTTTTAGAAATGAGGGAAATTAAACAGTGATGTAGGGAAGTGGTGTTAAGTCAC
>JAQQZR010000020.1:15041062-15052784 GCA_030068235.1 Notoglanidium macrostoma | reverse complement strand
TGACCCGGGGATCGAACCCAGGACCTTCTTGCTGTGAGGCGACAGTGCTAACCACCGCACCACCGTGCCGCCTCAAAAATAGGTATGTTTTTATAAAAAAAAAAAAAAACTCTTTTATTTAGTACGTGTACAGGACCGGAGAAGTATTCACCGATATTTCAAAAGATATGGAAATCCAGAAAATGTTGGAAACAAACAAATGTGAAGTACTTTGTATTTAGACATTTCCTTATCATCAAGTTTGTTTGGGTGTTTGCTTTAATTAATTGTTTGTTAATAATTGATGAAACCCACGTTGGTATCAGTGAAACGGGGATGTTTTCTGTAAGGAGTCATTTATGTACCATATCTGGAAGGAGTCTCCAGTGTCAGTACTCAGCTTGCAGACGTCCTCAGGACTGCGTTTCCTCAGCAACATGACGGCTTTTTGTTCGTTTGTAATTAACTTTAAGAGGCAGAAGCGAGAGGGGCTGGAGAGGGAAGGAGAACGTCTGTGCTGCAGGAGGAAGGAAGCGCTTCAGGATGTGCAGAAACACGCTCGGGCCTTGCTGATTCTTTTAGCTGTTTCTTCTTTACCAAACAGTGAAAGTGAGTCTAAGAAATAAATAAATAAAATTAATAAAATAATCATAAACAGGGTCTTAAACTTTAGTTTTTGCACTAATACGGGTGTACTTTAATGTCCACAGTGAATGACGGGAGAGCGGGTGGGTAAAGAAGGAAGGATCTTTATTTGTACATGGTTTTAATATAAACAATTCGCCCTCTTCTAAATGTTGGATTATGTGCTGTTTATTGATTGTCCACTTGATGGCGCAGTTGCTCATAAATGCGTCAAAAGATTTCTTTCTGTTAAAACACTTTAATCTCCTGCATGTTTACATGTGAACTGAAGCCCTATTTGGACGAGGTTCGTTTCCCCGGGACGCTACTGTGGGATTTTATGTACGCCTGCGTCTGTGTTTTTCTCCCTCCTCGCCTCGGAAAATGACTGTTTTGTAACGGCGGCTGCGGTCCGCGGATCATTTTAATCCCATCTGAGTAACATTTTGCTGTGAACGCACAGCTGCCCTGCTTTAACCCCGGAGTTTAACACTCAGTGTGTTTGTCCACTCGCAGGAGTGTGGGCGTGGGCGTGGACGTGGGCGTGGCGAGCGCAGCGCTGAGCAGATCAATACTAATTATAAAAACCTGTTATTTTATTTTATTTTATTTTATAACTATTTTTGTCATGTTTTAAGGGAGGCTGTTTAATTATTATTATTAATTGTTGTAATGAAGAATGAAGCCCAGGTAGGTTGTTAGGATTTAATGTAGGTGCTTCAGTTGAAAGTCTTGTTACGTAATAATTTATAAAAAAAAAATAAAAAAAAAAATCTTAAGAATTAAACATTTGTTCTTCTGAAGGAAGAAATTTAATACTGATGGCAAAAGAAAGAGGTAGAATTGACTTCACAGCCAGATACATCTAAAAGTCACCCGTTTTTTCCTTCTTTCGTGCCACGGAAGGTACCTAAATAACTAAATCTAAAATGATCCCGTCTGAATAGGGCTGATACGCTTGGGGAAATATCAGCTGATTTCTAACATTCTGGGGTTTTTGTCCTTCAATGTGAATTCGCTCCATGTTTGTCTTCACCTTTCCGGCCCATCTGTTATCACTAATTATGTCTTCTGAGGGTGTGTGTGTGTGTGTGTGTGTGTGTGTGTGTGGTTATACTATGATCTCATCATTATCTCTGTTTAGTGTGATGTGGATCTGTTTCCTGTCACAGCGAGGCGTCTGGTCTTCACAACAGCGTCACAGACTCACCTTCACAGCTGGAGATACAGATACAGAGCCTACAGATAATGTACCTAGCCAGCTAGTTTAACAAGCTAACTTACAATATTGAAACAGCTGTCTAATTGAACTAACTACTGCAGCTAACTAACTTAACCGACTTAGAATGGAATGATGTGTCATCTACTAAACATTATCTTAGGTTCATTTAATGGAGCAAAACCCTGTTAGAACTTACAGCCTGGATATTACATCAAGTGAGTCTCAGTCATTGATATGCTCAAAAGTTTGTGTCCCCACCAATGTGCTCTAATTAATTGGACTGGGCCTCTTACAATGTGTCTAAAACAATAAAAACCATTTATGTTCATTTTCTTAATTATTATTTACATTAGTACATATCTATCTATCTCTAAGCAGGTTATAGATGTAGGAGGATTCAGCTTTATGTACAGTAATGTACAGTGTAAAGGAACTAAAATTACATTGTTATTGAATTGGAAAGTGGTTTGAATATTTACATTTACTATTTTATATTCATTCATAAAATTCCCCAGATTAAAATCCACACTGTTAGGAGGTGGGATGAATTTGTCCATGTCTTTTATACCTGTATTAATTCCTTAATACGTCCATAAATAACTCTTCGTCCTGCAGGTTCAGAGCGTACGGTAAGCATGATGGACTTTTTGGGACATTCGGATGAGATTAAAGGTTTAAAGCCCCTCTTCAGCTATAAGCTCTGTATGAGTCAGATCATGGAAATGTGGTTTATTCTCAGCGTTAAAGCTCACGTTCTAACACGATCACTTTCCGGCACTGTTGATGGTTGAATAAAGGACGAGAGGGATGAGTGCGCTAACAGGAAATCCTTGAGACGTCAGGAGAGTAAACAGTGACAATCCTTTTTAGGGAGATTCTCCTGACTGGCTTTATGTGCTAACGTAAACCACGGTGGCCTTGTCGTTGCAGCAGTCTTTCTGTTCGTCCTCTTCAGGAATTAGATTCTCTCCGCTGGATTTCTTTTAATCATGGTGAACAATTGAAACGTTCACGCAGGCGCGTGTCTCTGCTACAGCCGTACGGGCAGGCGCGTGCATGTGTGTGTTTTAAATCTGTATACACAACGGCATCCTGCAGATATACAAACCCAAAGAATGTCATCAGACTGGCAGGATGCAGGAGCCAGAAGTTTGCTTCTGTACTGAAAAGCAGGAACGTTTCAAATAACAGGAAACTTCCAAGTTTAGCGCTGACACTGGAGACTCCTTCCATGGATGTTAAATAAACATCTCCTTACAGAAGACTTCAACTTTTTCGATCTGTTTACGTTGCTCGGTGCGGTCCCTGCGAACGGGTTCTGTCACCATAGAAACGATAACGTATCGGAACGAGCGGGCGAATATAATCCTCAGCGTCGCCGTTATGAAAAATCCATCTGCGTCTTCTGACCGATCCTTTTCCTTTCGTCTGTTCTCTGTGCTGTTGTAAAGTCAGAGGTCTGTGAGACAGATTGATAGTAAGGGGTGGTGTAATTATAGATGTCTCCGTGGTAATTAAATGACTGGTAGCCTGTAGGGAACACTTAGCTGATTAAAGCGCTCGACTCTGAAGCATGCGGCGTAACGGAATAAAATAATACGCTGTGAAAACATTAGAAAGACATCAGCAGGTGAAAATAGCTTGAAAATCGTCTCACAGTTCCTCTTAGAAGGTTGCAAGAAATCAAATATAAGATTTGCTTATTTCAAGCTTAATGACTCCCTCACAGATACAGGCTCTCTGACTCGCCCCTCTGAGGAAACCTTTAAAGGTTCCTTCAAAAAAAAAAAGCCTACAACAGAAGGTTCTCCACTTAGAAAAAGATCCTAGCAGAACCCTTTAGGAAAACCAGAACAATTAGCTATCCAAACCCTTTTCTCTAAAAGTGTCTCTCGACTAATGGGTTCCACCGGTCAGCATTTGGCCAATTAGAACCCTGGATTGAAAAAAACAGAGGGTTCTTCAAATAGAAACGGTTCCCTGGAGAACATAGAACATAAGAATATAGTAAGATAAAGAAAATGATTGAAAGACTCGGGGTCGTCCCCGTACGTCTAAAGTTTATGGATTAAAAACGATGATGTGTTGTTTCTTAGTAAATAAAAAAAAAACGTAATTGTTAGCAAATTTTTGTTGTTAGAACTACGTAGAACAGTTCAGGGCATGCTGCTAGAGGGAAATAATCCACTACACAAATCAGTTTATCTGTATTTATTCTGAATAACTTTCTCTTTAAACTATTTACATCTTCATACTTTTTCATTCTCATTTCACGTTATTTTATTCGCGTTATAAAGCTGTGAATATTTACGTCTTCATCTTCATCTTAAAACGCTTTGACGTCGTCGTCATCTTAATCCAAACACTGAGGTAATGTCCTTTCTTCTTATTATTTTCATGCACAACAGCTTGTCAGTGAAATAACCCGAGTTAACCTCTAGATTCCCAGAAAACGTTTTACATTTTCCTTAGTTTTCCATAATGCTGCTCTTTAAGGGGCCTGAGGTCATCAGTATGTGCAGCAGGACTGTGGTAAAGTACTGATTTATTACACTTCTGATTATTAAGTACACGCAGGGGTACATTTCTACGCTTCTTCATCTGTTCTCATCTTCTGCTCTTCTCCTGGATCTCGAATAAATTCTTATAAACTCTAATACACTCTCGATATTCTGATCGATTCCTGTGACACGGATCAGACGTGGTGTGTTCACTAAATGGCTGATACGTAGATAATAAATGAGGTTAGACGCTGAGATAGCGGTGTCTTTGCTGTCATTTGTATTTTAAATGAGAATAAAATTCTGGTTTTGGTGAGCACAACGTTTATGAATGGCGCTTGCGACCTAACCACGAAATACAACATCATTAAAAAGAGATTTGGTCTTTAGTTAATAAATGTCGGTAATGTGTTCTGCTGGACTTGAGAAGAAACTCAACATGCTGAATCTGTCTCCAGTGTCTTAGGATTTAATAAATCGGTGGTGATGGATAACAGGAACACTGTGATTTAAGAAATGACTCTGGCCCTAATGTGCTTGTTTAAACAAAAGTCATATTATTATTATTACTACATGAAATATAATATATTCTGAATCCTTGACTCCAAATCATTTAGCAGATAGAGTAATAGAGATAATACATATTATAATTATAGCATCTAATACGCTAACAAGCACAGTGTGTTTTTGCTCTAAGTTAAATAGTGCAAAACTAAACCCTCTGTTTCTATTCCATATACAGTAAATATACTCAGTGTATTCTATACAGATCAGCTCGGGTGTTAAATAGGAGTCCATTCAGCTTCAGCTTGTCCCACATCCATGGCTCATATCCATCACTTCATACAGTGCCGCAGGTTGGACAGACTGGACACGCTCGTGCATGTGCGCTTTTTCTTTAAAAAGTGCGTGTGGAGTCGTGCGTGTCTGTGAAAACGTTCTCCTCAGAAGCTCCCTCGGCTAAAGCCGTGTCCGTGCGCGTGAATCCGCCGCGCTGCTCTGCGTGGCTCTGCGTGTTAGTCCGCTCTGCAGCTGAGCGCTGATTTGGAGACGCGGATTCTCGCGTCCGCGCAACCTTCAATCCGTCTCCCTCCTCCTCCTCCTCCTCCTCCTCCTCTCCACCTTCTCCTCTTTCTTCTTTTGCGCCATCACTCCCAGACCCGTCATATCCGTGGTGAAAGCCGGGTCTTTCTGCGCTCTCGGGTTTCGTGAACGCGTCCATGGCTTGCGTGTGGCCTGTTTCATGCTGCGTCGGCGCGCGGCTCGGTTCTGCTGGGTTCTGGAGACCTACTAACCAGGCTCCTGTGCTGTTCTCCTGCGTGTGCGGTGATGATGCGTTCGTGCTGTTGCTGTGTGAGAGATCAGATTGAGCAGGGCTGCTGCTGTTCTGCGGATCATTAATGGACCATGATGCACAGCTCATGATCGACACTTCGGGCCGTCTGGAGGAAGATCCAGAAGGAGTCGGCTTCCAGATCAGACTGTAGTAGATGGCCAGGATGATGGCAGCCAGAGACACGGACAGCAGATACGCGAAGACTGTAGCTAACCTGACCCACTGGTGGTTGGTCCTAGCGGCCATTTTCGCTTTCTTGTCGCCGGTGTACGTGGCTGGTTTGCCTCGATCATTCGCAAAACCCCGGTCCTTCATCATCCAACACCCTCTCTCTCTCTCTCTCTCTCTCTCTCTCTCTCTCTCTCTCTCTCTCTCTCTCAGACACACTTGTTTGTCTTTCCCCTTATTTTCACTCCCAGCTCAGTAAACCTGTCTCACCTTCACCCCGCACACTTCCAGCCATTCCCGCATCACTGAGCGCCATGAATCCCGACATTCCCATCCTCCAGCCTTGCTGTGCGCTGCGATGGATAGATTAACAGGATCTGTTCCTGTTCCTGATCACTGAGGACAGATGTGATGTGATGTGATGGGATGGGATGGGATGATAAGCAGCACCTCCAGAAAGATGTATTATTCCACTGAGAGGCGGACTCTCATGATGGAGGAGGAGGAGGAAGAGGAAGAGGAGGAGGAGGGGGAGAATATAATAAACGCGCACCATCTGATCGCAGGGTCCGCACGCGAGAACGCTGTTTACTGCTATTTTTGTTTACCTTCGTCACATCCCATGTCATGTAAACACCTAAACACAGATTTGAAGCGATGAAGAGAGAGAGAGAGAGAGAGATTAATATATTCTTTCCTCCGCCCTTTTAATTATTTTTCAATTACGCTAATTAAAGTCGGATGCGCATGCGCACAAGGGTCCTACAAAGAACCCTAATCAAAGGCTGCTGTAGCTGTAGGCTATAATTCCGCACATGACGGTTTCCAAAAACTCAGAGAATCACTGAGTTTTAGATTTTCTTTAAAAGTTTGCATACGCCAATTAAACAAACAAAAATACAAAGAAATGTCATTTATAGCAACAAGAAACAGGACCAAGGAAGAACATCAGAGCTTATCAATTCATCTAATTAAATCAATTAATGTATCTAATTAAGGTTTTAAAGGTTAAACTTAATCAAAGTCTCATGGTTCATTAGATAGAATAAAATTCTTGGTTTTGGTATTTAGTAAATAGATGTGATGGGTTTTTTTCTTTCTTTTTTTTTCTTTAGAGAGCTTTCTTCGATTTGGAACCTTCTCAAAGAAATCCTTTGTTCTAGGGTTCCTTTAATGGTTCCTCCCGAGAGAAATAACGCAGAGAACCTTTCATGGTTTTAGATTTTAGTCTAAAACAGGTACAGTCTCATGCAGACCAAAAAAAATTTGTTTATAGCAGCAAGACATTGAGTACCAAATTATACTTTCTGTTATAATTTATGTTATATTATATATGTTCCATTATAATTTACATTAATGTAGGCTTACCTTAAATGACTTTTAAGGTACTATATCGAGATATTCAAATGATATATACATGTTAAAGGTAAAGATGACAAGGGTACCAAAAGAAGGCAAGGTAAATTGAAGTACCTTTTTTCTAATAGGTCCAAGAACATCATTAAAGAACCTTCAAAGGTTACCGGATTATTAAATCAACTTAAAACACTGTGTTTCAAATGGTTCCTTCTTAAAACGGTTCTTTGGATAGTTCTAGGTTTCCAAAAAGTGTTTTACTCAAGGTCTATCTTATAACAAAGTAGTTGGTTCTCCATAGAACTTTTAAGAGTTCTTAGAGGCACATCCAAGAAATCCTTAATGGTTTTAGGTTTTGTCAAAAAGTTTGTGCACCCTACGGATAAAAAAAAATCTCAAATCTTCAAAGATATTAAAATAGTAGCATAGGTAGAGCATTAAAGCTTATCTTATCAATTAATCTAAATAAGGTCAGAAGAGCATGCACACTCGTAAACACATCTATCTGGAGTCTGCAAAGAACCTCAAACAAAGGCTACAGAATAGCTATGCAAACGTTTCAACTGTTAGCAAATAGATTTCTTCAATGATTTTATGGAGATTTAAATCTTCTTAGTTTCGTAAAACTGTTCTACTTGGAACCCTCTCTCATAACAAAACACTAGGGTTCTACACAAAACCTTTAAGGGTTCCACGGAGGGAAAACTCAGCAACCTCTTCATATAAAAAGGCGCTCCCTGGATAACACTCTGTTCTAAGGTTCTATGGTTCTAGGGTTCTCCTTATATTGACTAATAATGCTATGTTTCAACCGTTCCTTCATAAGCAGTTCACTGGATAGTTAAGCATTCTTAGTTTCCTAAAAATGTTCGACTTGGAGCACTATCTGATAAAAAAAACACTCCGTTCTACGGTTCTACATAGAAACTTTTAAGAGTTCTCAGAGAGACAACTCAGGAACCTGTAAAAGGTTTTAGATTTTGTCTGAATGGTTTAAGAGGAATAAAACTGTTATAGGAAAATAATCAACTTCTGAATGGTAACAGTAACTCCGCTTCGGTACTGGTTATTTTCCTATAACAGCATGACACAGTGTGTTTTATTGCTTATATATCATCTGGTTTTCCAGTTTACTGCAGTCAGAAGTTCTTTCATGAACCTAAGAAGGAGTGGATTTGTGTATTAGTAGTGAGAAAACAACACAATGTGATTAGGTGAGAGGTTTGAGCTTATTTTTGAGAATAAGTTTGCACGTATTTCAGCTCCTCTGAAGAGATTTTAAAGATCCTACTGTAGATGTAATCTACTGTGGCTTCCCAGGGCGCCATCTAGAGGACATCACCATCACATGCACCTCTGCTTCTGGCCCTGGCCAAATGATGTCATGTAATGGCTTAAACAGTGTGGAAGTGTGTTTCATTTTCTGAAATCTTATTAAAGTGTAAAAAATCAAACAAACTGACCGTCTCAAGGAATCAGAGGAAAAAGGAAGAAGAGCTCTCACTGAGCCTAAATCAAAAATATTGACTTTTCACAGAGCTGGAGAAGGAGGTGCACAGATCTCACATCGAAACCCATCATTCAGAAATTAAAAGAAAAATAAACAATAACAAACAAACAATCTGACAAAAAAAAGACAACATTGGACAAAAGAGCACAAAAAAAAAACCTGCAAAGACAGTGACTAAAAATAATAATAACAATAATTAAAATAATTTTGCATTCTGTGAACACGAACTATTGTATTAAAATTAGATTTTATTTCATTTTACTTTAACTTTTGCATCCAGTTGTAATTCAGTATGAATATGTTGAGAGATTTTTTTTACTCTCTGCCTCAGAAATATCTGTTTAAATATTAAATATCACTTATTAATATTAAACAGTTCTAATTATTTTAAAAGCTGTAATAATTATGGCCTTCTGGTTGTGTATGCCCCAAAAAGCTCTACTGTAATGAAATGATGCTGAGTATCAACACTAGAGGGCGCTGTGAGCAGGATTTGAGCACAGCAGTTTTAAAATAAATCATAATATTAAGCTGGTGATCACATTAAAGACATTTCTGATTGTAAGTTTAACCGGATGAAACTGAGCAGAGGGATGCTGAAGTTGTGTTGTAGTGTAGTGTAGCTTCTCTTAAATGCTAATTGTCATAAATGCTTGAATGCTTAAATATTAACTATTGTTATAACTATAACGCTAATAATCTTAATTACTATAGAAGAGTCGTTCTCAAATGATTCGACTCTTTGAATCGGTTCTTTTAGGTGCAATTTTAAGAGCCAACATGCATATGCTTGCATTGCATACTTCTTCTTCTTCTTATTATTATTCTTATTATTATTATTCATCCATCTCCAGTATCCTTTACGCTTCTATGTTAAATCTCTTTTGAACATCTGAGCCATTTGTTTGTGTGAACGGTGAGTCGTTTGTTTCGACTCTTAAATATAAGTGTATTACAGCAGTTTATTATCAGTTATCAGAATTTAAATTGATTTATTTAATTAAAATATTATTAAAAATGATTAAAATAAATTTATTTAAAGTGATGGAGGACAGTCTCAGCTGCCTACACACCAGTTTTGGTGCACACAAAGACCCTAGCAGCACCAAAACGGCCAAATCCGGACAACAATAACTCCACGTCCTAATGCCGTAGAAATGCAATTGGATTAGGAAGCGTTTTTTTTTCCGACATTTTGTTCAATTGTCACGCAATTTGGATCTAACTAGAAGAGTTTCTCTGAGTATTGTTATATTCACGATGCTATATTCGGGCCCTTTCTCAGAAATGATTTTAACGTATTGACACCAAACTTCACACACGTGTTTAGCAACATTACCTGATGTTAAGTAACAAGCTACGGAAAACAGGAAGTGAGGTAATATCTTGATGTATTGCATCAAATCTCTAGCTGAAATAAATGTATTATATCTCTGTGTTAATCTCAGTGGCTTCCGGAGCCAGAAAGTGCGCGGTCTCTTAATATTTGCTCCCTGCTCATTTTTTTTTGTGTGTGTGTTTGGTCCATTTGTGTCTAAAAAGTAGCTATAATCTCAATTAAATATAACTAGGGTTTCTTTTTATATATAATTGGATCTCAGCAATAGATAAAAAATGAATTTCAGCAATGAATTTAGAAAAAAGGAGGTAAATGTGTTTAGTTTAGAGAGCGTCTGAGTGACGACAGTTTCCGTGAAACCAATCAGGTGTGGCTTTAATCATTTACACACAGTGATGAGCAGGAAACAGATGATTCCTCTTCACACACTACTCATTAACACACACACACAATTAGCACATGTCCTGCGCAATACATGTCAACTTTTATTGCAGGTCTCGTGGATTTTTGAAGCCAGCAAACGATAATGAATAAAAATACACTGTATTAAATCACATCCTAGAGAAGAAAACGTTTATACGGAATGGAAAGTCCATTAGAGATGTTTGAGAATTTCTATACAAAGTATATCACATAATCTAAACGATAACATAAGAGAGAACAAAGCTGATTTCCACGGTTACCCTTTTAATTCTAAATAATGATTATTTCGAGATAATTTTAATCAGCTGGATAATTTGTATATCATTTTTTATTTTCATTGCAATGAATACATATTTGTTAATGATGAAATAAAATATTTTTTATTGTGATTTTTTAACAAATTCACCATTGTTTTGTTTATTTAAAAATAAAACATTTATATTTAAGAGTTAAATAACTTCCGGTTTTTGTCACAAACAAAATGTCACATTTCTGAAAGTTCTTCCAAACTGTTTCTGTTAAACATCTTTACATTGTTCATTCAGAGGAAGTTGAAAACGCTGCTTACAACCAAAACGCACAACTGAGAGAAAATCAGAGAAGATGTTTGCATTTTGCCGACAACACCTGAACCTCAAACGCCTCAAAGAGAGAGAGGGAAAAACAGTGAAGTCTGAACTCTTTCTGATCTTTTATCTTCACTCAGCTGGGCTTAGCATTCTCCGGCTAATGAGATAAGCGGCGAGGAGACAAAGGCGAGCTGAGAGCGGCGGCGTGTTTCAGAGCCTCATGTTGTGACGGTCCCTGGAGGTGTCGAGGCCCTGATCTTGACTCGTCCTCGCCTCACACTGCCAAGCTCAAGAACAAAAGGCCGTGGCTTTCCCCTCGTCTCCTGAGCTGCTGATCTTTGAACTCCCCCCTCACACACACACACACACACACACACACACACAGGGCCCGGCGGCCCAGCATGGAGCAGACCAGCGGAGCCGACCCCAGCGTTGCAGCATTAGCATTTTAAATGCACTCAGTGAGTGTGTGTGTGTGTGTGTGTGTGTGTGTGTGTGTGTGTGTGTGTAGGCCCACAGGCATACCTATACATCTTATATGTGTGTGTGTGTGTGTGTGGGTATGTGTGTGTGTCAGTGTCTGTCTGTCTGTGTGGAGACGTGAGCAACACGAGGAATTTCATGAGGCTTAAGTGTGAGCATGCAAGTCCAGACTGGTGTGTGGATCTCAGCCTCTGGATCTCGTCAGGACCAAA
>JAQQZR010000020.1:15021937-15034213 GCA_030068235.1 Notoglanidium macrostoma | reverse complement strand
GAGTGATCCACAGAGTCCGGCTCTCCAGGTGCAGTCGGAAGAGTCTCCGGCTGATCTACCTGCAGAGGAAGAAACTCCGACAGGAAGCCAAAGCACGTGTTCAGAAGTCGAAGATGTCGCTGTTCAAATTCAAGCTCAAGTTCCCATCGATATCGTCATATTATTACTGGCTTTGGAGGTATAAGAAAGCAGAGAAAGAGTCTGATCTGAGTTTTGAGATGGATAAACAAGAAAGGGCTGATGCCACGACAGATAGTCTGAAGCAGGCGAAAACTCAGGAACGCTTTACTTTTGGGAGAAATGCCGAGTACTTGAACAACCACGTGATCAACACCAGTCCTGAATTCTCCCCATCGTACTGTCCTCTATCTGACAAGACCAACAACAACGAGCAAATGTTCGTGATGGACGTCGTGGCGTTGGCGAACTTCAAGGCCAAGGCGAAACTGTTTCTCCAGCAACGCTTTGAGGAGAAATCCTTCCCCACGTTCAAAGAGTTCAGGTCTTACTTTCCTCTCACTCCACGCTCCACTTATTACATGTGGAAGAGGGCTTTGCATCACGGCGTGCCGTTAGTTCACGGATAAATTTCTCTTTGAATGCCGTGGGTTAACCATCAGGGCTCGTAGCTTTTACACATTTCACATTGAGTCTGGCGTCCAGGTCATTTCTGCTCCACCACGGCCTAATTGCAGTTCATGCATCTTAATTGTGTCCCTTTTTGTTCCCCCACTTGACTTGACCACTTGGTTGCAGCTCAAGGACATTTGCATGTGTGTGAAATCAGACAGTCTGTTTTACACGCCACTCAGCTCCTGATGGCCCTCAGGCAAAAGGCAGTTCAAAGCCACAGATATCAGGATTTCAAATGACTCTCTTTTGTTTAGGTTTTGGCCTTTGGTTTAAATTTTAAATGGACTCCCATCATCCGTGTCTGTTTTTAAATGTTTTGAGTCTTCTTTTTTTTTTCTTTTTTTTTTAAATGTATGTCCTTCATTTTCACAAATCTATGACTTGTATATTTAGGTTTTTTAACTACACTGTTTGATGCTTTTTTTTTTTTTTTACACACACATATTTTTGTATTGGGATTGTTTTCACTTCGGATACAAGGTACACAATCTGATAACGGGGTTGAGGCTTTTTTGTTTTTTTTTTGCACATTTGTTCACTGTTTACTTTTGATCTGCTCTTCTTGCTGCTGCTAAGATTTGGACAAAGATTTCTTGTATAGCTTTTTGTTCTACTACCTATTTCGCATAATTTGTGGAAGTCAGGATGTTGTGAAAGGAGTTTACATGGCGCTCATGATGTTTATTTAAAAATCGAATGTGCATATGAGCGTTTTTGTTGTTGATGTTGAATTTGGTTTAAATTCCTGTTTAATGTGAGATTAATGAGTGTGATGGATTATAATACAGGAAATAAATCATAACCTCAACCCATGCTGTGTTCCAGTTCTTTGAAATAATCATTTATTTGATTAAATAAATAAATAAAGTGAATGCAGAGATATACAGATATAGATCCAGGTTTAGCTTTTTAGCAGTAATTTTAAGAAAGGATATTTTTCTTTAATGACGTTGATATAAGATTCCAGAATCACATTTTCTTAAAAAAAAAAAAATAAAAAAAATGACTTTTTCATGTTTCAGCTTGGGCGCATGCATGCCTTCATGTTTAGTTTACTAGATTTAAGTGATTGTTTTTTTTTGTTTGTTTTTTTTTTTCTAAATTTAACTAGCATTAGCATACAGCGTAGAGACGTTAGCCAAAGCAGGTGATATTTTCACTTAAATATAATTTCTCAGAGCATTCGCCATCCCCAGAACATTTACATCACACACTGAAATGACATTTTTCACATTTCTTCTATGCTGATCTCAAACATTTGGATGCTTTTAAACCCCTAACTTGGTATTTCACCACCTGATGGAACAAAGAACAAGTTTTGCACTTTATATTATAGATAAAACAATAAAATATGATGAACGTGAGAGCACATGCACTAATTAAGCTCATTACTGTATTATTTTCACTCGGATGTAATTCCAGTAGCAGCCACCAGATGGCAGTAGTGTAGCGTGTTGTGTTTATGATGCAGCCTGACCTGTTGGTAGGTTTGAGGAGGACGCAGCACGCCTGCTTTCATACGTAAATGTTCTCAATAAAGTTATTTTTGTCCAAAATAGGTTACACTAACAACATTGCAGTAATCCAGTACGTAACATTTAGGTTTTAGTGCGGCGTCCTTGGGGACGTACCAATCCGTGACTCTTTTTAGATCAAGGATGCACGGATATTCCATAAACAGCAATAAAGAAATATAAAATTAAAAATATTACTGGTTTATTTCACTCATTCTCTTTCAGAAAGCACTTTTTCCTGGGTCTATCCTGGGGTGTGAGGCGAGAGCAGGTCTGTCCATCACTGAGCACCACCAGAGAACCCTCTGAAACCCACTCGGACATGGGAGAACACGTGCGACTGCAGACACACAGGGACCCTGGAGCTGTGAGACTCTTATTAAAATTCTTTGGCTATACTGTAACTTCTGTAATGATCATGCAGCTTATTCCATCCCATCACAGAACAGCTCCGAGATCTGCCAGGTTATCCTGACCACTGATACCGGCTTCCTGTTTCTACTTCCGTCTAGTATTCTCTCCGCTATCTTTTGTTAGCGCCTCATTTGTTGTTTTTTATTACTCTTGGATGCATGCGATGATGTCATTGCCAGCTTTACTCATGGTGTGCGTGTGTGTGTGTGTGTGCACTTTTGTTTATGCGGGTCTTTCCCAGTCAGACACACTAACCATATGTCCGCATTGTCAGATCCAATCATATTCTTCTGACTCCTTCCAGTAGATCCTCTGCTCCTGGGGGATGTTGTGACAGCGATGTATTTTGTGATTGTACACGCTGATTGTTGTGTTTTTTTGCATATCTTGTATGTCTCATAGTTTCCCCTCTGGTGTTTGGAGAAAATGAAGCTTTTCTCCGTGGTATACTGTAAGGCTGTGCATTGAAGCAAGCCATATTTTCCCTTTTCACTCTGACAGGAAGTTCGGGCTCGCTCAGACTACTTGGCTGCTTTGAGGACGTCGAGTAGTCAGCGTGGTGATAAAATAAAGAGGCTGATGGTCAATAAAGCAGCAATAAAGTTTGAACAGCCATTTGCACCATATTTTTTTTTGTGTGTGTGTGTGTTGGACCATTAACACTCTGATATCAGTTTGCAGGACGTTTAGACATGCGTGTATGTGTGAGACTCTTTTTTTTTTTATTTATTTATTTTTTTTAATCCCACTCCATCCTGCTCCTGAAGGAATTCCTCCATCCTGTCATTTAAAGTGAAATAAAATTCAAATAAAATGTGTGTGCAGGGTGAATAATGTCGTGCTTTCACTGCACGCATCACTGCCCAGCTGGTTTAGAGTCAGATCAGCGGAGTGTGCCGGCTCAAAGATCTTGATCCAGACTGGCTTATGGATGTTACTGAAACGCGAGTTGAACATGGTGGAAAAACCTTCCGGACCCTGCTGTAGACATCACGTCCTCCATCCATCATGGAGCTCCCGCGCCACTCTGCACACTCCCTCAACCATCTCGGCTCGGTCACACCAGCTCCTTTCGAGAAGAACTAAGTCCTGTTCCTGAAAACACAAGATCTGGGTCTCAGCAAGCATCGCTGGTGCTACAGTGCGTCGCATGAGACCCAAATGAAACATTATAATGAACATCACGGACTAAAAGACGGAAAAGCCTCTGAGCACACTGTAGCGCATGGAAGTGGATCAGTGATGCTTGTGCATGTTTAGAATTGTGTATGTGGTGTTTCATCGCTGTTCATATCTTCATTATTATTTGGAAATCGTAGAAACCTACGGGTCGGTGTGTACAAACTTTTGTCTGATATCTTTCCTTTGACGTCTGAATGCACGCGCTTATTAAATAAAGTGCTTCCGATATTTAATAATCAGGATTGCCCTGTTTGCTATTTCAGTTTAATTCGTTTAGCTCGATCACTCAGGCCTGTCTAATCAGACACACTAGTAGTAGATTAGACACGCTGCTGTGTGTCTGATTATTTTCATTAATCTGTTTTACAATTACCAGCCGCCATGTATGCTGTAACGATGTGTGTGTGTGTGTGTGTGATGGTTAGAGAGCCACACAGAGACAGGAACGTCAGGAACCCTGTAACCACACTGATGCGAAACGAAGTACTTTAACGCTTCCTGAGTTTTTCACCTTCCTCGCTGTGATGTCACTGACGTCTCCTGTCATATTCCAGCTTCCTGTGAGCCTCGACGTTCTCCTCCTTAAGCCTTCGGGCTCCTTCACTGGAAGTGTATAATTGCCTGGTTAATTACACACTTGTGTGGATGGCGAAACCGAGTGTAAATATTGTCTTCAGACAATCATTCAAAGGAACCCAGTTAGCGAAGAGAAGCGCACGCCTGGAAGCGTTGTGATCTGACGCAGCAGGGGGGGAAAAAAAACAAACGCCGCAGACGCCGCTTGTCGTGTTCTAAAGCGGCTCCTGGCGTCACGCGCTACACGCTAACGCTCGTCTTTACGCTTTAATTAGAGGGTTTTACTGGTGGAATGGTAATTAAACGTATTAGGTGACAAACAGAGCGCATCAAACTACGTTTCAGTTCAACCACAAATTAAACGCTCTTTTTAAAGATGCACAGTTAAAACCGCTGCCACGTGAGCACCACTGTTCACGTACTCACTTGTGTATGTGAAGCACATACGAAAGCCATTAATATCCAGATATGACCAGGTATAATTCATGAGTACACATTGCTGTGAAAAGCCCGACTGGGACATTAGCTGGTTAGTTCGCGACACGTCGAGCTGCGTCACGTGTCTGTCGAGAGAGTTCTCGTCCTGCTGATGAACATTTGTTTTGCTCAAGCAAACGCTTGCTTTGCGAAACCACACTTCTACGATCTGAAGGAATAAAGGGATCAGATGAGACAGACTATATGAAGCAGATGTGAATTTCCTTTTTTGCGGCAAAATCTCATGGATATTTATGAGGAAAGTGCTGCCTGATTGGCACCAAACATTAAGGCATCCAGCAGCCAATCATGAAGCGCCTTCCTCAGGAATAATCAGGAGTTTTCCGTGGCCAACCTGCAGAAAGGAAATTCACAAAGCAGACAGCAGAAGATGGCGAGGGTACTTGGGGGGAAAAAAAAAAACCTTTCTATCTACCTTTTCTGCATCAATAGAGTATTTACGTCACCGCCAGCGACGTCACGACTGGTTACTAGGTCACCATTTCAACTTTACCATTTTGCTCCTGTTCCCACACAGCACCATTATATCAGGGGTCCGGAAATTAACCGAAAAAAGCTTTTCATCTTCCAGAGAAACTGCAAGAAGCGTAAACGTCACAACCTTAAACCTTAAAGTTACAGCTCATAAGTGTTAAACAAACGTCTCGTTACTTTCTTAACAATTACACACGTTCTTTTAACCGGTCCGTTTTTGTGAACGAGCTGTTACTATGGAAACGATAACGTATTAGAACCAGCACGTTATTATAAACTACCGTCAGAGCTGCTGTTCTAGAGGACTAATCAACACCTGACCAATCAGGATGCAGGATTTCGACAGCGCCGTGGTGTGATTGTAAACAACCGTGCAAAGTATTTTGATCTCAGTATTGCGTACAATGTCATGTCGATTCATGAACGTGGAAATGTACAAGGGGGCGAATACTTACGCACCTGAGAACTCCGTATAATAGGTACGCACTCTCAGCCTTCCGATAAATAATGAACTCGGCTCCTGTGCAGAATTTCTTTTGCATTTCTTTCCCGGTCCAGAGAGTAAACAAGCGTAATTGAGTGTGTGTCAGATGTAATTTACAGGAAGTCTCTAACCGGACTCGTCCCGTCGCAGCTCTCATTTGCTGCTTTTGCATTTTTCGGTGTGAAAGCCAAGAAAGTGCTTCATCCGTGACAAACACAGAGTGCTGCAAAAAAAACAATCTGTCGTGTCGTTTTTCTGCTGAAACTTTCCCACCCGTTGCTCGTTAACGTCGGGAGCTCGTTTAAAAAAAAAACAGAGGCGTGAATCTATCGGCAAGGTTTTCTTTGAAACATTTCAGGCGTTTCTTTAGTTGCACAGGAGTCACACGTGATATTTTTTCTAGGTGTTACACACGTCACATGCAGTTTTATTTTTTCATTATACGATTCATTTAAGATTTGTGCCTGTTAATTTAATTTTGTTTCTGAAAACATGATTATTTTCATTTTCCTCCACATTATTAATTTATTTCTAATCTTTTCTATTTCTAATTTCTTTATTGTTATTTTTTCATTTCTTATTCTTACGTTTTCATTTTTGTGTTTTGCTTTTCACATTTGTATACATACAGTGTGTGTGTGTGTGTGTGTGTGTGTTATTTTCCCCTCCAAGTGATTCAGTTTTCACGTGGACTTTTGTTTTATTCACATCGGATTTTTACAAGATTAATTTATTTCCCCGTTTGTTCATTTTTATTTATTTGTTCAAAATTATCCTTTTATTTGTCATTCATTCTTCATATGATTTTTTTCCCTCCTGATTAATTAATATGGTTTAATTTTTCACACGATTTGATCACAGTTCATTTCTTTCCACATGTTAATTCTTTTATTTTATTTAATTCATTTCTTTCCAATTTAACTTATTCAGTTTCCTGTATTCATTTTGCATCCGCTTCTATTTTCTAACATGGGTTTACACGGGATTAGTTTATTTACCCATTTATTAAATCTCTGTTTTATTTTTCACCGTCGTTTTTTCCTCCAAAATGATCGATTTTTGTTTTTTGGTAGCTTTTTCTTCGAACATGATTTATTTTAATATTTTCCACATCGATCATTTATTTCCACCTCATTTTTTCCTCCCATTTCTTTTTCTTTTTTTTTTTTTTTTTTTCTCGTGATCACACATCAGTCACACAGTGTCACGTGTGCTTATTTGAGTTCAACACGTGAAATTTCCAGGCATAGCAGGGTGAAACACACCTTCACGTTTGTGTGATGATGATGAATGATCATATTTTACTCACGTAACCACGTGTGGGGGGAAAAAACATGATCACTAATTAAATAATTTCTCAATTCTGTAGAGACGGAGCAAGATTTTACAGTCTGATCATGTGATACACCATTTAGGCCGAGTGTGTGTGTGTGTGTGTGTGTGTGTGTGTGTGTGTGTGTGTGTGTGTGTGTGTGTCAAAACCCAGAGATTGTCCTGTCTCTACTCTGAATTATTGCCTTGTCACTTCCAATCCCTCTTGTCATCTTTCACGGCACGCAGCCGCACGTGAAACCTCTTTGTTGCCAAACCGCCTTCCGACTCAGACGTTGTATTCTGACAACAGCATCCCATTTTCTCCTTAAATCCAACGTTCCTGATATCAGCTCTCTCTTTTCTTCACTGCTCAATAGAGTAGCCTTTTTTTTTTTTTTTTTAAACCCTAAAAGACATTTTAGCTAAATATTGTTTTTCTCAAAACTGAAAGCATGTGAGCATGAAGAGTATTTCCCTGATTCATGACGAACGCAAAGCTGTTTATAAGCGAACACCTTAGTTAGTGGCGGGATCGCTATTCTGTTCTCCAAAGCTTGCGAACCAGGAACACATACTGTTGAGGACGTTCTCAAAGGTCGGTTAACTGAAAGTTGGAGAACAGGTTTTGTTTTTGTTTGCATCTATGTGCCAACAAATGCTAAAGACAGATTATGTTTCTTCAACATCCTGCACACTACGTTTCTTAGTCGTAGTGCTGATGGGTTTCTAGCTGCGGGGGGCGCAATTTTAATTGCACCGGACGGGACCTAGACAGAAATCATGTTGAGCCACGTATGGCACGAGTCTAAAACGATGCATCGGGGTATTGGATTTATGTGACGTATGGAGGGTCTTTCATGGCACACGAAGACAGTATACCTGGGCTGACAGTATTTTATCTTTGGCCAGACAGACCACCTCCCTGTACTAGCTGCTACAGGAGCGTCTGGGATGTAAGCTACATCCTGATACGACGCATTGCGCTTTCCCTGCCCTCGGGCGAATTTTCCTTGTGCGTTCTCGATGTTCTCGACCCGGCGGGGCCGACCTTTAAGGAAGTGAAAATTGTAGCGGATCACCTTCAAGTTAAATCAATTCGAACTGTTGCTGGCTTTCTTGAAGGATGGTGCTTGGATGAGTTTTTGAACACTACTGTGTAAACTAGGACGGCTCCTGATGACCCCTGTCCTAATTCAGTCATTTCTCCAAACTTAGAAGGCGGGACAGGTCCCCTGCTGCGCCTCAATGAACCTGTTTTTAAATGTTGTCAGTGGCAAATTATGTGTTAAAATCATTCATTGAGTGGTAAGGCTGACACACGGTCAGTCTTACGACCGAATCAAGATGTGAAACCCGAACGGAGGGCTCTCTACAAACCACCACCGGCAAAACGAGTGGGAGATTTCCACTAGGGAATTTTACATGGCGCGATAGGAGTGAATGCTTTTGTGTCTATTTTAAACCCGGAGGTCAATCACTGTTGTCCTTTTTGTGGTCAAAGAGAACGTGTCTTCCATTTCAAGACTCAAGTCCTTGTTTGTCCTGCTGCAGTCCTTGTTTGGACGTTTTATCAGATGAAGGTATTCATTCTTGGGTTGATGTATACTCGGCATCATGAAAATGTCTGTGAATTGCTAAACTTTGTGTCTAACATCTATGTTAGCAGGCAAAATATGGTAATGCATCAACAAGGGTATAATGTTGTGAACGTGTTCTCTGCTTGGGTAAAATCTAGAATCTACATTGACTATCGCTTTTATAATCTAATGCAGGACCCTTCGAAGACATGTGGTGCTGTTGCCAAGTCTTGTGTTCTCTTGCCAATGAGCTGCATTTTCACTTTATCTGACCTCTGCTTCCCCCTACTCCTTCTTGCATTCATTTTCTTTTGCAATGCACGCAACAAGACGGTCATGCTTCTTTTTTTTTCTCTGTGTGTGTGTGTGTGTGTGCGTGCTTTTTCTTCTTCGCCCTTTTCTTTGTTTAAAAGTCTCAACGTAATTATCATGTTGCATGTCAGTGTGATTAAATTTCTGTTTTTAAAAATCAGAACTCATATCTTGTCAGCACAGCTGAGCGTAAGACGTGTGCTCATGCTCGCATTAGCCTCTAAAGGCCGTTTGCTTCGTAAAGCTTGCTCACGTGTCACTTTTTACAGCTGGCATTCTGTAATGTGGAAGACTGGAGAGGTCCAGAAATAGTTTTGAGTGTGTTTGTGTGACTATAAGTTAACATGACGGCATAAATAGAGAAACACATGCATATAACTAATTATTATTATTATTATTACTGGAGAAAGTAATTTTCTGTGCCGTACTGAGAGTAATCATGTACCGTGCACATCGCTGGCTTTAGAGAAAACATGCTCAACAGAACAGAAGTCACTGTCAGGGCTTGTTATTTAGAAAATGGAGGAATAATGTGCGTAGAATGTGTCCTCGAGCCGTCTCTTTGTTTGAGGAATGATTTAATCAGACTCCTCCTATCCTCCAGTCCTGCTGTCGAGGCCCTGATGATATTGATCATACAGTATATTATGCATGTGACCTTGGTGGAGATGGAAATGCATCCATACTTACATTCAAACTCTCCCTCTCCCTCTCTCTCTCTCTCTCTCTCTCTCTCTCTCTTTTTAAATGGTTTCTGTAAACTCCTGCACACTCTCACTGCAGCATCCCTGGAGTTGTGAGGGGGGAGACTGAAAAAAATGTCTCAGCGTCAATGTCCAGTTTATTCATCTGTGCCCAATTAATAAGTGAATATTTTAGATATACTGTACAGAAATAGGTATTATTATATCTTCATCTGAAATAAAGACAGGCTGCAATAGTAATAGTCTGAACTGGAATAACACACTGACACTGAAATAAATATTACAGTATATACTGTCTTACTGAAGCTTCCTTTACTCATATTCACATTTAAAAAAAAAAAAGCTCTGTTTCAAACTCGGTTTTGAAGCTCTACTTGTTTGAAAACTAAAAAAAACCCAAAAAAAACCATTATGCCTAAAATATATGTAGAATTGGCACTCATACACCAGTGAGTCCTGTTCAGAATGTCTGATATACATTTGGAGATCAGATTCACTTCATTCCATATTCTGCTTCTTTTCTTCTTCTTCTTTTTTGTTCTTTATTTTTATACCTCGGTGCTGCTGAATGTAGGAACCTGATTGGTCAGAAGGTGTTTCTGGCATTGGCATGACTGACCTTGATTATTGACTCAGTGAAGCGCCCGACAAACAGTTTTGGTGGAAGCAGGAGAGTCGGGGTGTAAATTAAATTCTGCATTGAGATGAGCAGCTGCGCTTTTAGGTTTATGGGATACAGTCTGGGTTAGTACCCCGGAAATCCCTCACAGACAGCTTCCAGGTGTTTCAGATGCATTGTCCAACCCCTGTAGATACGTCATGTGTTTTCAGATATTCTGTAAACACTGTAATCATACATCCTTTGTACAAACCGAAGTTGATAATCCTATTGAAAATAGTTATTTAGTATTAAACACGCGGCAGGCAAGTGTTATTACGTCATAAAAAGCAAGAGCCAATCAGCTTCAACAAGGGAAATGACCAGGGAGTTATGAAGAGGTTCTATCTGATGTTTCTCAGATTTTACTAATTATAACAGAGCATTTTATTCATAAGTGGCTTTCAGATGCCTCACGTAACAGAGTCACGTCACCAGACTACTGAATACACACCTGTTCACAATCACCGCCAGTGCGTTAAAGCTAACGCTGAGTGCGCACACGCCTCACCTCACCATACTTTATATTCACGTCTGTTCTTTTGGTGTTTTGATCTCGTTCTGGTTTCTGGTTTCTCGTATTTTTGGATTTTGCCTCGTTCACGTTGTTTGCTGATCGCCTGACCCTTGCCTGTTTCTTATTGATTCTCGCCACACGTTTCGGATTTGTCTGCCTTTGCTTTAAGAAAACATCTAACTGCGTTTGCATCTGCCTGCGGTCTGCGTCTCTGACACCATCACACCCAAATGTGCTTCGTCTCCAAACTGTTATCACAAAGTCCAAAGTGCACAAGCGTGCAGAATGTCTACACAAATCCCCACTCAAACATCTAATGGAAAGCCTTCCAGAGGAGCGGCGCTTATTATAGCGGCAAAGAGGAATAAATCTGGAACGAGATGTTCAGCAAGCCCGTATGGGTGTGATGGTCCTATAGCCAAGGCATTTCTAATTTGCAAACGTGTCACTTTCTGAACGGAATCAAATGCATTATTATGTGTTATTAATAAATTATTAATGGATGTAGAACTGCCAGAGCTTCTTTTGTGGGTCACCGCTCTCCTGTTAGAAAGCTGCACAAATGTAGTCTTGTGCTTTTGCGCAATAAAATGTTGCCACTTTTTTTAAAGCTTGACGTGCAAATCTAATCATGAAGTCCTACGGTGCGTTCATTAAGTCTTAACCTTTGGTAAAATTTGCGAGTTTAATAAAACCGCTGCTTGAAACACAGCCAAGCGTCCGGCTTCCTCATCAAAGCCACAGGAAATGTATCTAGGCTTTATACAGCTGTTGAGCTGCAACCTTCTGGTCTAGGCTTTCTGTCTTTTAATCCTCTGACTATTACATTACTAAACTCATCTAATTAAGGAACCTTTTCATCTCACCCGCAGCAGTACTGTCTAAAGGGTTCTGGTCAGAGCAGGGAGTCTGCTGATGATTAAATACGCTGTACGGAGGGTTTTTTTTTTTTTTACTGTATATTATGTGAGAACGCTCGGTGTGGTTTATTATGTATCTGTCACACTAAATGTGATCAATGACATACACATCTGGGTGATCTGGAACGGAAAAAAAAGTCATCTACATGGTGAAATGTCAGTGATTTTCCTCTGTAGAACATTATTTGGTGAACTTTCAAATGAAAATGGTGAAATTCATTGCTCTCTCTTGAGTAATACAGGTACGACGGCAGTATTTGAGTATATCCGAGCTCTCGTTTAGCCTAAACTTGGCCGGCTGTTCCGGCCCTGTAGGGTACACCGATTGCACATGAATGAAAAAGAGTGTTTATTTTCCTATCGCATCATTTTCATCAGTCTCTCCCTGTTATTAAATGTTTATTAAATTGCATCTGCGTTAATAATGTTAACAATCCTCACAATAACAGCAGCATGTATCTATCTATCTATCTATCTATCTATCTATCTATCTATCTAT
>JAQQZR010000020.1:14999729-15011385 GCA_030068235.1 Notoglanidium macrostoma | reverse complement strand
GACTGGCGACCTGCCCAGGGTGTACCCCGCCTCTCACCCCAAGATGCTGGGATTGGCTCCAGCTTCCCCGCCACCCACACGGATAAAGCGCTATAGATAATGGATGGATGGATGGATGGTAATACATGTCAAAGTAACATCCACATCTACAAACACATTTACAAACTATCATAGCCAGCATAACAGTTTTCAGCAATCAGTAGCTCTTCGGCAAATTTTTCAGCAAAGCAGTAACTCTTCTGTGGGATCAGACCAGATGGACTACCCTTTGCTTCCCATGTGCATCAGTGAGCATTAGGCACCTATTGGGCACCCTGTCACTGGTGCACCAGTTTGTCTTCCTTGGAGCACTTTTGGTAGGTACTAACCACTGGATACCAGGAACACCCTACAAGATCTGCTGTTTTGGAGATGCTCTGATCCAGTCACCTAGCCATCATAATTTATCCTTTGTCAAAGTCGCTCCTTGCGCTTGGCCATTTTTCCTGTTTCCAACGCATCAACTTAAGAACTGAATGTTCAGTTGCTATTTAATATATCCCTCTCCTTGCAAGTTCTACTGTAATGAGATAATCAATGATATTCTCTTCACCTGGCAGTGATTTTAATGTTATGGCTGATTGGTGTAAATATGATCAATATATTGCACTGGAGTCCTTAGCAGCAGTAAAGTGGTGATCATGCCCTTTGAAATATTGCAATGTGGCCTGGTGGCAATGTGCAAGGTGAACAGTTGACCAGGGTGTAGGTGGTAGTAGAGGCATGAGTGAAAGAGCAGATAAAGGAGTACTGACTGGATTAGTCTTGATACAGGATTCTGATGGCCTGCAGGTAGAAACTGTTCTTCAACCTGCTGGTTCTGGATCGAATGCTACGTGTGCAAGGGATTAAACCTGTGCAGTTAATGTAAATCAATCAACTCTGGAGTGGTAAAAGTAATTCCGCTTCATCACATCACCCCATCTCTTATTATTTTATAGTAACAGCTTGACTCAGTACATTTTATTCTGTATCATACACGTTCCAACAAGCGAGAAAACATTTTAAGGTTAAACAGTGTTTCAGACTTTCATGCATATGAAATGTGGGTCAATGAATTCACTTCCAAGAGCGCTGTGGGGAGAAACACATCTGCTCTGTCAAAGCAGAAAGGTAAGACCCAGGCAGTTTAAATCTATATTATATAGGTCTGGGATATGGATGGTAGGAAATTGGACATCCAGCTGCAGCACAAATAGCTAAGGCTGGTAGGATATTCACCCGAGAGTCCTGCTGTGTTTATAAGTCAGAGTTAGCTCAAAAACTTTTGAAAACTAAACTGTCCAAACTTTCCTTAGCTTTTCTCTGATCCAGCATGCAACCTTGACCCCGGTGAAATAGTGTAGAGGAAAAAAATATAATGCGGTTAGTTATAAAATGTTCAGGGAGGACGATCCATGAGCAGCATTTTATTAAATCTGTTCAGGTTCCTCCACACAAAATGCTTTTATTCCCGAAGGAATAAAATGTTCATGTTCAGGTAATTGATCAATAATTAGATTTTTGATCTCACTGTAAAATATACAAAATGTGTAACACAGCACTGCTGAATTTAAAAGACAACAAAATGATCACAATTATTATTTCGTTCTAAAACATCCTGCAGCGCAACAACATGAAAACAATGTAGTTTTAGGGCAAACTGGATAAACGAATGAAGATTCAACCCTGCACTCACGCTGGGCACTGATGTGGCACTTGTGTATGTCGGGATTGGTCTTTATATTTCGTGCTGTACTTTCAGTGGAGTCAATGTATTTCTACACTGGCTATGTTTTGTCACTATCGAATTTTACTGCCATCTGCTGGATTTTAAGCTGCATGGCATTGTTGTGCACAGACTCCCACAAAGGCCAAAAGTAACTTGCAACTTTATTGAAAGAGAAACTAATTTCGTTGCCCTGCCCCGTGACTCGGATCTGCTCCAAAATGTAATAGGTTCCTCCTTGGCCTATGCTACACCCTGCCACCAAGTTTCATAGAAATCAGTTTGGTAGCTTTTGTGCAATCCTGCTTACAGTCAAACAAACAAACAAACACAAACTGCATTGTAAACATTCCTTGGCGGAGGTAACTAGAGTATGCAGAGCTTCTAAAGCTAATTAGTTAATCACATGTAAAATGATAATGCTAATCAGTGTGAAAATGAGTTGTGTGTTATTTGCTTGGCTTTGTACTAGGTTTGTTAGCAGATTAGCAAAGCAACCTAACTGTACTAGCTACATACACTAAGAAGACTCTACAATGTCTCTATATGCATTCGATCTGACATGGTATAGGACAAGATAAAATCGAGCCACAGTTATGAGTTTTCTTTCATTTTTGCATGTCAAAAAGAAAACATGAAATGCAGCCAGGAACTGAAATAAGTAGGGTAAAGCTCTAACTTTAAGTTGTCAGTCACAGGAAAGTTTTCAGGACAGAGAAGTTTCAGCCTTTTTTGGCTTTTTTTCTCTTCTCTGTAACATGACAAGCAGCTGAATGTTTTTTTCTGAGAGAGAGAGAGAGAGAGAGACAGAGAGGGAGAGAGACTGGTGAAAGAACAACTGCTTATGCACTTCAACACAGTCGTTGATTATTTTTTTATAACAGCATGACACAAGCATTTTATTCCTTGTTTAATACATATATAATGTAATGTATTTTATAGTTTATAGACACGGCATTCACTGACAGTAGAAAACAATGTGGATTACTTTAGGAAGGCGGACAATTAAAGCGAGCTTACTTTTACAACAGAGCTCTGAGTTACAAATCAAAAGAACCAAAATTTGATTCACGGGTCAAATCGAATAAGAATCGACTCAGCTAAAGAAGTCATAATGCCCATACACAAGGGTCACCTGTGTCTCACTCCTGAAAGTGCTGCAGCACAATCGATACATTACTTTTCCTGTCACGATGTTGCCCTTCGACCCTGACAAGAGGATTGTTTCATAAATACCCTTGCAGACAGCTGGCTCATGCACTGTAATTAAGAATTGATCAGCTCATGATTATCTTGCCAGGCTTCTATGGACCTTCTTCCATCCACGGCTAGCGTCACTCCAGATGGAGTGATGAGGACGACTGGGAGAAAATAACAGGAGACGTGAGACAGCAGATTTTTTTAAGGTGGAGGGGTATAATTAACACCACAGTGCCGGGTGTTTCGTGATAATTATCCACCCTGTCTTCATGCTGCATAAATTCTAGAGTGCGATCTTCAAATCTGCCATCTAAAATTAAAAATGATTCCCACCTTGTCAGTTCCTCAGACTTGCTCGTTTCCAAGAGGCAGGCTTCCATTCATAATTTTGTCTTCTTTTTTTTTCACAGAAACTCTAGTTTCTAGTGCATTTTCCTGAGAACTGGTCTGCATTTACACTAAACGAGAGAAGATCTGTGATGGATTAATTTGTCGCTGTGGATGCCATAAACCTGGGCTGGCTTTAGAAAAGCCGTCAAACTCATAAAAGAGCTGCACTGGTCAATCACAGAGAGCTAATTGACTGTCAGTTGAAGAACGTCTGTGGGTGAATGGCAAATGAAAGCTCATCCATCTTAGACCTTGTTGTTCAGGTTATTATCCTGGGTAAAATGTCACAGCTTAAAACACTCACATCAATCATTCCAGGCTGCACAATTAATCGTCTTTTGTCTGTTTGGTTGGATTGAAAATTATGTCTGGAAAGTGATTACCTTCCCTCATTCTCACCTCTTAAATTATGGATTTCTTTGTGTCTGCAGAAGAATTGAGTTTCAACTTCACGGTATGAAGATAAATGTAAGATTTCTCATGAAGACAGCAAGAAACTGCAATCACTCAGCTAAACCCTAGTGCTAATGTGCTTAATTTCCACACTTTCATTTTAAACGGTTTCAGGATGTTTTTTCTTTACTTATTGGGTGGATTTGGGGAAATCAGCGCAAAACTGCAACAATGGGTTTTAGAAGTTTATTTGATTTGCACTAGACTGGATTAGACTTGACCTGGACAAGACTATACTGGACTGAATTTGCACTGGATGTTGACTAGAGTGTGATGGATTGGACAGTACTGTTTTAGACTGGACCCACACCAACTAGAGTGGACTAAACATTATTTGGACTTCTTGGGAATGGACGTAACTAATCTAAATTGGACTAGGCATCACTTGATTGGACTGGGACCAGACTGGACTTCAGGGAGAGACTGGAATTAACTGAACTGAACTGGTCTTGGATTTGGTGTTGACTAGAGTAAAGTGAAATTTTATTTGGCTCGACTTTACTAAATTTGACTTGGACTGGGCTTTATTGGAATAGGCTGAACAGAACTGGATTGGACAGGGCTGAAGTGGACTTGACTAAACTGGACTTGACTTCAATTGACTGGAGTTGGCTGGGCTCAAGTGGGCTGGACTGGATGTTGATTAGACTGCACTGGACTTTGACTGGACTGGAGTGGACTGGACCAGATGGGATGGGACTGAATTGGACTGGACCTGGGCAAGGCTGAATTAGACTAGACTCAATAGGACTGGAATGAACTGGAGTTGTTTTCCAACATACTGGATTGGACTTGACCTAAATGGACTGGTATTCACTGGACTGAACTACACTTGGACTGGATTGGGTGTTGACTAGACTGGAGTGGCCTTTCAATTAACTCAGGTTTACTAAACTGGACATTGATTATACTGGATGGGATAGGACTAGACTGCAGCAGACTTTGGTACAGGATGGATTGAATCATACTGATTAGGGCTAGATTGGAATGAACTAATTGTGGACTGGACTGGACTGAGGTGGACTGAACTAAACTGGTCACTGGACTGCACTGGGTAGACTAGAAAAGACATTACAATTTTGGACTTGGACTAGATTGGACTTCACTGGAGTGCACTGGTTTTGCACTGGATTGGGTGTTGACAAGACTGGAGTATGTCTGAATGAAATGGACCTTTCAAAACTGGACTTGGACTGGCCTGTATGGAACAAGACACAAGGCACTGGACTTGAGCTGGGGCATGGATTTGGGCTTGATTGGGCTGAAGAGGGCTTCACAGAACAAAAGTAAACTAGACTTCACTGGATTGGACTGGTATTCACTGGTATCACTTAATTCAACAGACTGGTCTAAGCTTGATTTAGATTTCATTGGACCAGGACTGGGGTCTCGACTGAGTGATGGAAGGTCTTTATAAACTGAAAACAAGTCCGTCTTCCAGGAATCACTCCTGCGACAACTGGTAAAAGAAAACAAAACAAAAAAATCACTCTTCTATGACAAGGTCACAGGTTATATATCACTGAAGATTTCACATCTTCTTAGTTTTAAAACCTGTTATTTTTCATCTTTGAAGTATGTCTAGCATAAGATTTCTGATACATTTTCAAGGAAATTGGCAATGACACAGCAGTTAATTAAAATGTGAAATCCTATTAAATAAGTCCTTGATAATTAATTTGTAACATCTGTGGCACTTTTTGTAAAAACTCTTGCTCTGACAAATCCGAGACCTGTTTGAGAGTAATGTGTGATTACTCACACCTGAATAGCGGGCAATTTACCATCCTCCTCCACAAATGACTAATTAGCGCTGCATGCTTAAAAGAAGAAAATAGAGAGGAAAACAATCCTTGAAATTACAAACCACAGTGAATGAGTGTGGAGGCATCGGTGTGGGGAGTCAGGAGAAAACGCTGGGCTTGTTATCAGAAATAATGAAACAGTGAGATTGAAAAGGGAAGCAATGGAGGTATCATTAGTGGAGAGAGGTAGAGATAGGTGCAGCCTCATTAGAAGGCATTGAGAGGCTCGCTGAGATTTTGTGAGCGAGAACATTTCTCCTGATGAAACATGAAGTGAATCTTGGAGAGAGACTTTAACATAACTTATAAATGACACTGAATGAGTGGCTAAAGTTAAGGTCAGGTTTTTAGGTTCTGAAATGGTTTTTATAGTGTTTTTTTTTCACCTGATGTCCTATTTA
Source organism: Notoglanidium macrostoma (assembly GCA_030068235.1). Lineage (NCBI taxonomy): Eukaryota > Metazoa > Chordata > Actinopteri > Siluriformes > Auchenoglanididae > Notoglanidium > Notoglanidium macrostoma. The sequence continues at coordinate 15,005,389 of JAQQZR010000020.1, read as the reverse complement.
GGCTCTTGTTTTATTATATAGATAAATAAATATCTACATGAATAAACTAGAAGAGCACTCGGAGAGCACAGACCTCTTCCAAGGACAACAGTCGATTCTTCTATGACCTGCAAATCACAACCACTTTATACGTCTGGATACATTTCCGATGGAGTCGTTATATTTTTACATTTGCTATGTTTTGTAACTATTGAACTTTACTGCCATCTACTGGATTTTAAGATGTTTAGCATTGCTGAACACAAACTTCCAGCGAGTCAAAGTGCCGTGTCTAGCAACGTCACTGAAATTGAGGCTAAATTTGTAGATCCGTCCTTTAACTCAGATCCGCTCTAAAAGTTAATGGGCCCCCGTCTGTCTGCAAGCAAGTTTCATGCAAGTCAGTTTGGTAGGTTTTGCATAATCCTGCTTACAGACAGACGAACAGATAGGACTGAAAACATAACCTCCTCAGTTAATGTAATAACTGTGAATTCCTTATGATATACCTGCTTGTTTATTTATCTATTTATTTATTTATTTATTTATCTGTTTGTTTCTTCATTTGTTTATTTATTTTTTGATTGAGCTTGGATGTTACCCCGGCATTATACGAACAGTCAGACAAACATTTTAATTTCTGAACATTTTCCTATATATTTTTTGTTTCTTCGTTCCCAGCATTTTTTAATTTGTTTGTTTGTTTTAAGTGAACTTGAGTTTTGCTTAATTAAACATATACAATCCTTAAATATCCATATAAATTAAAATGTAAATAAATAACTACAGTTTCTAAAGTTGTTTTTTATATCTGTTTTCACACTGGCTTGCTTGCTTAATTATTTGTTTTTTTGTTTGTTTGTATGTTTAACATTATTATTGAATTCACTTTTTTTTTTTACTTATAAGCTTGGGCTCTAGTAGGAACCAAACAAAACCAACTGACCAACCAACCAACCAACCGACCGACCGACCAACCGACCGACCGACCGACCAAACGACCGACCGACCAAACGACCGACCAACCAAACGAACGACCGACCGACCAAACGACCGACCGACCGACTGACCGGCCGAACGACCGACCGACCAACCGACCGACCGACCAAACGAACGACCGAACGACCGACCGACCGACTGACCGGCCGAACGACCGACCGACCAACCGACCGACCGACCAAACGACCGACCAACCAAACAACCGACCGACTGACCAAACGACCGACCGAACGACCGACGGACCGACCCAACGACCAACCGAACGACCGACCGACCTACCGAACGACCGACCGACCGACCGACCGACCAAACGACCGTCCGACTGACCGAACGACCGAACGACCGACCGAACGACCGACCGACCAACTGACCAAACTACCGACCAACCAACCGACCAAACAACCGACCAACCAACAAACCAACCAACCAAACAACCAACCAAACAAACAAACAAACAAACAAACAAACACAAATGAAAAAAATAACATTACTTTTTTTCTCCCAGTCAGGGTTTAGAACACGGCCGTGGCTTCTTTGGTGAATTAATGCCCACACTTACAGCCTTCTCTTCTCAGCTTTCTGGGTACTCGAGGTTGTTGCACAATTGTGTATAATATCATTATTTCTTCATATTAATGGTATTTTAGGTCTATATGTTCTTGCTGATGAGCAGTAATGATATTGGTACAGAAATCTTTTCAGTCTGCTCATGCTAGGCTGCAAGGCATGAAAATAATGGCACTTTTGCTCTGAATTCCCTCGCAGACTCAGACAGAGCCGGATATAACGGCACGCTCTATTCTCGCTGCAGGCTTTTTTGAAGCCAATATCGCAGTAAGAAGCTCTGGCGTCGGTCCCGAACAGGTTGTCTGCTCACTCCATTCTTCTTTTCTTTTTTTCCTCCTTCATCTATTTTCCCCTCCCGTCTCCCATTTGCTTCCAGAGCAGACAGCTTTTTTGAATTTCATGAACAGACGTGAAAAGATGATCCTCTGGCTGAATGTTTATTAGCGAGACAAATATTCTCATAAAAAGCCGGAATGAAAAACTACATATTACCCTAGCTGCTGCCATTAGCTGCCGTTTTGTCCACAGGCGACAGACCAAAGCGACGTGTCTGTGCTACAATGCTAATACGAGTGTTTACCAGCGCGGGTCTGCCTCGCATGCTAATTGATGGAGTCTTATGATAGCTTGCAGTTATTCAAATCACCTCCGAATCACTTCCTTTTGCATTATCTGTGTGCAAATGTTGTGTTTAATTAACAAAAGGACAACATCAGAAACACTTCAGGAATGGATTTTTGTCTTCCTAAAATAGGCTTTGGCAACGTACACAGTACTAAAGGCTAAGCACCATCAGCACTCACAAAGCAATTTGTAGAGGGATATAAAAGAGGAAAATTGGATCCAAATTATGTTGAATTGCAGAATTTGCGAACTAAAATCCCTAAGTAACAGGGTTTTGAACAACAGCATGCTTTTAGCTCGGCAAAACACCATAAGCAAAATGATTATTGACCACAATTATTATAGCAGCTAGCAAACAGATTAGCACACACTCAGCAATGACTCATCAAAATAATTGACAGAAAATGGGTGAGATGTGAGTTTGTAGGATTTGGATTTGTGCATGAAATGAAGTTTGAGGTTTTTTTTTTATTATAATAAATCTTCTATAATCTTTCTTTAAACAGAAATATGTCCCAACGTATGTATTTACAGATATATATTAAAATATTTCGCAGTACCATTTTCCACTATTTGTTGATTATCTAATCAGGAAAGTAGCGCCGCATTTAAAGATATATGAAATATTACATTTACATCTAGGTAACTGCTGTTTACAATATATAAGATTTATATTAATGCGCTTGTGCTTATCGTTGCTATAGCAACAGCTCATTCACAGAGCAGAACGTAAACGGACTGAAAAATGTGTAATTGTTGAAACGATGACGTTTTCTGTAAGGACGTGTTTATTTAAGATTCATCGAAGGAGTCTCCAATGTCAGTGCGCAAGATGTGGGTTTTTTTTTTTTTTGTCTTCTTAACATGAAGAAAGTGAAAGAAGAGAGGCTGGTAAGAGAACAACTGTTTATAGCTGCTTTAACGTGAGTGTGCCATTAAATGTAACTATAAACAGATAAAAAGAAAAGTGCTCTGTAAATTGTTGATTGATAAGAGGATTAAAAGAAGCTGGATATTGATGATTTGCCTGTAACATCACAACAACACAACAGTGTTTTATTCCTGACTCTTTATTCCTGAGGTCTGGATCCTTTAGATGTCCTGCTTATCTTAAAGAACTAAGCACAAGACCCTTCTGTATATCACGTCCCTGGTGAGACTCCAATCTCGTGTTTCCCACTGAGATTCGCGGCGGCCCTAACCTAGATTCCAGGCTTGTAGTAGATCAGAGATGCATCCTCTGTGGATTTGTTTCTGAATTTCCTTTGCTGTAATCACCGCACGGCTCTCTTCCACGCGTCCGCCGAGCGGGCTGGACGGCTTTGGAATCCCTGAGGGAATACAGGAAGTGCTGTAAACGTGGTGGCTGGTGGCCATCATCGTCATCAGAGAGCTAGAGGAAGTGACAGCAGGGCCCCTCTCCTGTGTAAAGGCTGTCAGCCAGGCGGAGCAGGCGCTGTCAGACACCTGCCCTCCTGAGGACTTACCCAGCCGCATGCACCCCAACTCCCTCCCAGCCCTGCATCGCTTCCAGTCCCACCATCTCCCATAAGGATTTAAGTGTCAAAGCAGAGCTCACTTAAGCATGGAAATTGTACTATTCACTATTTTAGGGGAGTTACAAAATGACACTAACTGTATCTGTATCTGTTTAAAGTTCCAAATATCTGCGTCGGTGTTTGGGGCTCAACCTGCGTTTCTACTCTGCGGTCTTCAGTCTCTGTAGAAATACTCTCAGCACTCTTGAAAATTATTTGAAGGCTCATGACGTAGTGATGAAGTGCAATACCAACGAAAATACTGGAGGCAGTGTAGCACAATGTGACTCTATGAATAATCAAAGAAACATTGTGGCCCAAATCTGATACGTATGTACTGCTCTAGACCGTTATTGAGTACTAACAGAGATGTTTTGGCTCCAATGTGCCATCTAGTGGACACTGCATTTAATCCTCCAGCGGTATATAAGGTACGCAGTTGAGGCTGCGAACAATGCGTATGGAGGGAGAGTGAATTATATTTGCTCCATGAGGTGAGTGTCAGACTCCATCTCTCCATCCATCAGATCTGTGTCTTGTGTCCGCTCCTATCTGTGGTTGAACAGGATATCAAGATGCAGATAAAGTAGGAGAGATGTCCAGTACGGCAGGTTAGAAGTCCCCGTTAATTTTGCAGACGATTTTACTGTAACGCAATATCTGTGTATCTGTATATCTGTATCTGCTTACTGCTCCAAATATTTTTGCCTAGGATGTGAACCAGAAGTGGGCGTGGCCCAAAAGACTCATTTATTAACATATAATATAATGTAATACTTAAAAACAAATGAATCCTATTGCCCCTGTGATCTTCCAGCAAGATTTGAACTGAATTAAACTTTTGAATGTTTGTTTAGATGTGTATCAGTGTGTGGATGATACTGATTGCTTCCTTTGCAGGTTTAAAAAGGAAAATTGAAACTGAAATTGTATTTACTAAAGCGCCACACAGATGGCAGAGCAGCCTCGACGTTTTTCACAAGGATTGCACCAAACGTAGATTTTATTAAAAACATGTTTTGGCAATTTTGAGCCGGTTTATACAGAGATATGGTAGAAATATGGTTTTATTTGGAGTAAGGCAGTGTGGTTATGTAGTAGGGATACTGGAGGAAGCTACTGACGATAGACAACAATAACAAAAACAACAACAAAAAAAGAATGAATACTAACAAGAAATAATGAATAATGAGCCTCCTATTCATATCTGTATTTGTATTTGTTTAGAAAACATTATCTGTTCATTTTGAGTAATGTATTCATATCCTGTCACATCCCTACACTATTCACTCGATTTTCTTATTCCTTCTATGATTATAATTTCATGAGTACTTGCAGTCCTAATACCATTATTGCAAACATTGTCAAAGCATAAAACTCGCCTGAAGCAGAAAAAAACCCATATATATTATTCAAACCTGCAACTTTTTAAAGAGAAAGTTCCAAAGCAAATATACATATAATTATGCATAATGAGTGTGTGAGACTCAAGCCATTGCTTTATGGAAATGTTTTGCTGTGAACTATGCAGAACTCCATGACCTGAGTGGGTGACCAAAATATTCCCTGTATCCTCACACAGCCTTGCTTTATTTGTTTATGTTCTTGTATTACAGGTTGAGCCTGCCAGGTATGTCCACATGGATTGGAGGAAACATCCTTTGGAACCCATCTGCTTGTTTTTTTTACCACGGATGTTTTCTTGGCAGCAAGGCGCAAGCATGCTGTACACCTCCCTGTTAGAGCGACCTAAAAATGCTAGCTCACGGCTCAGGTGAAGAGAAAAACCAACCTGTGCTTGTTGATAGCCGGGAGTGTAGCGGAGTATTAAAGTGAATATGGACACTAGGGGCGGCACGGTGGTGCGGTGGTTAGAACTGTCGCTTCACAGCAAGAAGGTCCTGGGTTCGATCCCCGGGTCACCCAGGGTGCCTTTCTGTGCGGAGTTTGCAT
>JAQQZR010000020.1:14987201-14999629 GCA_030068235.1 Notoglanidium macrostoma | reverse complement strand
TCACCCCAAGATGCTGGGATTGGCTCCAGCTTCCCCGCCACCCAGACGGATAAAGCGCTATAGATAATGGATGGACACTAGGTGTTGATTTGATCATTACATTGTAACAGTGGAAATGATTTTGTACTAAATAATTTTGGGTTACACGTATAACTGGAGTAATATGTATTGTGCTTTACACTGATGAGTTCTGGATAATGTTTCTTTTTTTTTTTTTTATAAAATTGAATATGAAAAGACCTCTTTCCACTCATATACAGTACTGGGCTTGAGCCGCCCCTCAGTTCTTCATATGTTGCTCCCAATGAGCCAGAAGTTCTTGTATTTTTTTAATGTTGTTTTGAGGAACAGTTCTCCAGGCTTCCTGCAAACCTCGATAGAAAAGAAAACACGCCGGAACACTATCAGTCACGGATCGGCCTCCCCAAAGCCCGGATCTCAATATTACTGAAGCGGTATGGGAGCATCTCGACAGAGGACGAAACAAAAGGCAGCCAACTTCCAAAGAAGAGCTTTGGAATGTCATCAAGAACTATTCCTAAAGACTACTTAAAGAAATGACAGGGGAGTTCAGGCGGTGTTGAAGCATAACGTTGCTCATACCAAATATTGTCTTTAAAGCTCGTTAGAATTACACGAACTCTCTTTCTAACACTATGTACTGTATTTATATGTATGTTTGGACATGTTGCAACAAATCACTTGTACCTATTGTCTCAGTTTCCTAAAAAGATATTAAGAAATGAGGAGTGAGGGGGGCTCAGACTTTTGCACAGTACTGTATTTTTTAAAAAGAAATATAGCAGCTGTCAGTTTATTAGCGATAGAACCTCCAGCATACGACGTGTCGAGTGACAAACAGGACTCCAGATATAACGGATATTAAGCTGAGCGGAGGTCGAACTGGATTTGGCCAAAAATTGGGAGATAAAAAATGGGATCAAACGAAAGAATATCTGTCAGAGATTTGAGAAAAGGTCGCCTTTCGCAGCTAAAAGGACTTTGGTCGGCCGAAAATGGTGGATTGATGCTATTGATTTTGACCTTACAGACATTAAGGCTGGCATTACGCTGCTTATCAGAGCTGTGGAGTTTGGAGCAGTAAAGACGAGTTCAGACCCACAAGTAACTCTCACAATAACAGACTAAAATAAGATCAGTGTGGCCGAGGAGAAGTTAACAGTAAGAGCTCAGAGTTGAGCGGGAAGCCGTGATGAGATGATGAGATGGAATACATTTCAACTAAGTAGGTCAGAGTCTTGATTCTACATCACCAAATGCTAGTGTTGACATTTTGGAAGGAGAAACCAATGCAGAGCCAAGCCAACCAAACAAAAAACTAATCTTTCAAGAAATGTTTTCCTGAGTGGTTTTAGGAATAAGGAGGCCTGCATGCAAATAAGACACAGCTAAGAAATCAGTCCAGTCCCTAAAAAACACAAGTTACTAAAGGAAACACGACATTCTCAGTAAACGCACAATATCTCGTATTCTGGGGTTTGAGATAAAGCCACCATTTCGTGTTGAAAAGTTGAGGATGAGAACATGAAACATGACGATTTCTTAACAGTGATGGTTTGAACAAGTAAAAAAAATGAAGATTTGATGTTTTTATAGTGGAAACACTATGTGGGTACAAAGATGCTGATCAGGGTCAAATTTGAACTCGTAGTTCAGAATGACAATGGATAATGTAGAAGTGAGCAAGGACACACTTACACACACACACTTGTTTTTCTCATGGTGGAACAGAGTTGTTGTTTGCCTTCTGTGCAAGTGCAATGGCTAAAAGAAGGTTCACAGTCTAAGAAACCCATGATATCGTCATTGAGCAAGAAGATGTTCATGAAGTACTGAAGTGAGGTAGAGGAAGAGGCATACGAGGAAGTATCCTCTGATGAGGTAATTAATGTGCAGCAAAATTCTGAAAGGGATATATTCATGTCAAAAAATGTTCGAATATCAGGGTCCATGTCAGGGAAGAATGGGATGCGGTTCTTCTCCAAACTGTCACCCAATGTTTGAAGCACCCAGTTCCAGCATGACGATGCGCCTGTGCACAAAGCAGCTCCATGAGGACGTGGTGTTCAGGTTAAGGTTGGAGTGGAAGAACTGAAGAGTCCTGTACAGAGCCCTGACCTCAACCCCACTGAACACCTTCGGGATGAACTGGAACCGGAGCCTCCTCGACATCCCGACATCAGCGCCTGACCTCACTAACGCTCCTGTAGCTGCATGAACACAAATCCACACAGCCGCGCCCCGACACCTAGTGGGAGCCGAACAGCAGAATGGAGCGCGTTATAACTAAAGAGGGGAATACATCTGTTCTGGGATGTTCACCAAGCGCATACAGTGGGGTCCGGAAGTCTGCGACCACTTAAAATATATTGGAAATAAACAGGACGTTTTAGAATTGGGAAATATTTAAAAGAAAGAAAGTAAAATGATTTGTTCAATATCGTAGAATCTTGAATAATAAATATCTAAGTCCCTATTTAAATGTTAGCAAATGTGTGAAAAGAGTCTACTTTTCACTCAAACTGTTGTCAGTAATATAATTGTCAATGAAAATTGTTGGTTTAGAAGCATTTTCACTCGTGCTCGCAGAAGTGTTGCTAACTTAGGGACTTTGTCGCTAGTTTTAATGACATTTTAGTCTAGCGACAAATCTATTGACTTTTTCAGCAGACATTAGTGACGGTCTTGAGCTCGATACAGCGCTCTCTCTCTCTCTCTCTCTCGCTGTTCTACGAGTTTAGAAAGCAGATTCTCTCAACTCCCCATCAGTGTAACGCCTGACTGTGTTGCGTTTGCGACCGATCATCGCCGTCTGTCCCGCCTTCTTGCTTCTTCGTTCTTCAGACTCATTTTGGAGCTATTACATTTTATAAGCAGTAAAAGTGAGCAATCGTTTTCCTCTGTGCTTTCTCACTGTCACTGCTGCTTAGTGTCTGCGTTCTCGATAGAAAGTTTTATATAAAAGTTTCGTTCATAGTGCCATGATAAAATAAATAATTTAAGAAAAACGATAATATTTTCTTTTCTGAAAACCCCCCAACCCTATTCTGTTATGTTCGAAGCCAAACATCTTCCTTCTTCATCGACCTTTATTTACAATTTGACAAGCCTTCGATCATGATGAATATGCAAAGTAGACTGTGACATCACCTTGCAATTTCTAGTTACTTTCCCCTGAAAAGAGTTAGCAACGTTGGCTTGACTTTTGGACCCCGGTGTATGATCAAGTCTCCACAAACCGTTTACGCTATACACTGTATATGGGTCAATTTACAAATGACCTTTACACAAAAGTTGTGAATCTGTTCATAATGTGATGTCATGAGCACAAATAAAATATGCGTGAAGTTCACACATTCTACAAAGAGATAATCGAATAGAATATTTGGATTATGGCTATTATAGCCATGATAGCAACCCATAAAATACCCTAAGAGGTGCCTTTTCTAATGAAAACAAATGGCCTATTACAAGATAAATAAGGAAATTATGGCAAATAAAATAAGTTAGTTGATAAATTATTGATGGGTGGGTAGCTGGTAAGTAGAGTCAATTGAAATTGTAGAGCAAAATAATGTCGTAGGACTGATTTGATGTGATTTAGCCACACGAAGCGCTGATTTGCGAACAAAAGAGGATTTAAGGCCGATCCCTGAGGGACGCCGCACGTAACGTTAGTAATAATGCAATGCCAAGTGAAGATAAGCTAAATTCCCAGCTTTATTCCACAAGTAACTCTCTTCTAAACTTGAACCAGGGCTAATATTAATATAAATCTGGTGGATATTAACAGATTCAAACTTAATTCCTGAAAGAACTTTCTGGCAGCAGGATTTATACTAGAGTTAATCCCCTTAATCCCTCAGCAATATAACTGTAAAGCGCTACTGTATGTACGTGAGAACGATTTAGTCTCTATAAACTATTGCTGGTGAAATGAAATGATGCGCATGTGATGGTCTTTCAGACACAAACCAGATGCTCACATCCTTTTCTGTTTTTGTCTCAAACGTGGTTTATTTTATACAGCATCTTTTTCATCTTTTTATTTGCAATATTTACATGTTCTTGACTCACACCGTGACGAGCACATTATGGTCATGAAAGAGATAGAAACACGATACTCAGAGAACACAAATCACCCCGGCATTACGATGTCCTTTTAAACACCTCTCTTATTGTTTTTTTTTTTTTTTTTATGGATTAAAGGAGATTTCTCTTAAATCACTTCCGTTTGTTGGTCCGGTCCAACGCCTCATACCGCCTCAGAAACACATTTGAGTGACACAGAAACAAAACACAATGGAAAATCTCCAAAGGTGAAACATACAGTACGTTATTTTAACTCTTTTAATTACAGTGTTGGTCATATTAAGAAGCAATAAGCACTGGAGCAAAAAATAAAATAAATAAATAAACAAACATTATAACAGGATAACACTATAAAACCATCAGAAAGACACAGGAACGCTTATTTTAAAAAGAAATGAAATGAGCATAACTTATATTTGATGATTTAATCTCCTTGCACTTCCTTGTGAGAGAGACGTCCGTTTAAATTAGATTTGCATCAGAACAACATTTTTGTCATAAAGTCAATCTCTCAGCGTCCATCGCAATGTTTTGGGTTCGCGTCATGTCTTTTACTTTACATTTCCACCCGTCTTTGTTTCTAGTCCTGACTCCGCCCCTGCCTGGTCATTCCTCGCTATCTTACTGTGTTCACCTGTTTCGTGTTATTTATACCCCGGTTATCGCAAAACAAAGGCTTATCATCGAAGTCTTGTTTCCTAGATTTGTATATCGTTGCTCTTCCTGGTTTTGTCCTGCTTCTGTTTTCTGTGTACTTGCTGTCTGCCTGGGTATTGAACCCCAGTATGACTACGATTTTTGGATCCGTTCCCTTGTAAAGCAAATGCTAGTTCACGCACTGACTGCGTGTTGCATATCTTTTGGCCAAGTGTTTCTTTTAAGCTAAAGACGTATAGATCAGGCTTTAGCTCCTCTAGACAATGCAAGCTTATTTGTAGAAGTGATTCCATGTGCTATTTGTGGTTCTGCTCTAGAGAACAGCATTATGGGAAGCTAATTGTAAAGCATAAATGGCAGGTATAGTGGATGGCCGTGCTGCGAGACTGTAAGTGCCTAATGTTGGCTTTCAACGCTTCGGTGGTTGTAATGGAAACACATTTACTGAAGCCCACTTTTGCATCAGCATCAGCAAAGCGCAAATTATGAGTCACCGGTCCTTAGAGATGTGAAGAGGCTCGAGCGTTTGAGTCATGCACTGTTGTCTGAAAAGAGCTTTTTTTTCCACGGCTTCGGCAAACAATAAGAAAGCAAATATTCCGTTCTGGTCTGTTTTGTTCTGTTCGTGTCGCAGTTGATAAAATGGTGACATTTAATGTGTCAGTGCATGGAGACAATGCCATCAGCTCCTGTTTGCCCATACAGGACAATCATGCAGAGGTCAGATGACAGATGAGTCACTTTGCAAAACATGGAACCGTGATTTATTTTCTTATTATTAATGTTTACATGGAAACAAATGCCAATCTCCAGAACTATGTCATGCAACAAGAGTGAATGGTCTGGGAATGTGGGAGTCGCCTTCACGCTACATTTAATTATAGTTGATAATTAGAACTTATAACTCTCTAAACTACAAATAATTTATAGGTACAAATATAATGATAATAATAATAATAATAATAATAATAATAGTAATAATAATAAATCCTAACAAAAGCAGTATGATTATTTCACCTTCGGTGCTTGGACCCCTTATAATCATAACCTCCATCTTCCTCTAAAAAGTGTTGGATTTTTTTAAAGCCTTGTTGTGCCAATTTATTTGATGTTTTTGCAAGTCGTTTACAAGATTGCTCTTATTCATCACAATACAAATACACAATCGTACACAATACAAACATGATGTAACAAAATCCAACCATTATTCTGGCACACCAGCACCACCTAGAGGTAGCCCGCTCAATTAAAGTGACTTTTTTTTTAATTCCTCGATTTCCGATTTGATTCCAAACACGGAGAATTTGTTATGCTGAAGATAACAGTTGTAGTGGCACCTGAATGGTGGGATTTCAAAAACGCTTATGTTCAAACAAATTATGCTCTCAGCCTGCATTCACACCAGCAACGGGTTTTACAAACAAACAAACAAACAAACAAAGCCAAATCCTAAAGGGGTCTTTCAGACTCACTTATAGGAACCATTTAAAGAACTTTTTTTTTTCAGCAGTGTAGTTCAAGAGCCTGATCGTAGCGTATGAGGAACCCACGTCCGTAACCTCGCCCCACTGCCTCCAGCGCTAGGCTAATATTCACGCTCCATCACAGCTTTGCCTGGAGCCTGGTCATACATGATAAACTATTTGAACAGGTGCTTTGAAAACAAAACCCGGTCTTATTTTCCCGAACCACACTGAGAAATACAGTCACAATATTCACTCATACTCAGTCAGACACTAATGTGGATCGGTTATACAGAAACGCTGCCCTGTTGCATTCCTGTGGACCGACCGCGCACTCGCCACAGGTTCCACTTCTGTTTGTTCTCAGGTCTGGTCCGCACATATACGGATACTTTTTGAAATGAAAGTTTTCTCTCTGCTTGTTTTCGCACTTCTGTCCACATGATAACTGCACTTTTGGGTGATAGAAAATGAAGCTTTTTGAAAATCCTCAAAGGTGAAGAAATTTTCGAACCCAGGACCTTCTTGCTGTGAGGCGACAGCGCTAACCACCGCGCCGCCCGGCATGTCGATATGTTCCTTTTACAAATTGTTTACCTAATGTTCTGAATAGAAGCCCTAAACTGTTTCCACACGGCTGACGTGCTCACTGTGAACCGCTTTAGAGCAAAGTTTGCATTAAAGGGGTCAGCTCTCCTTTCCCACAATCCTCTGTGCCAAGTAGCGAGTCGCCATTTTCTGTGGCATCTATATTCCAACAACAATACAGCGACATTCCCAGGCCAAAGATCTACGAAACTGTAACATGAAATTGAAGATATTTTATCAAAGTAACATGATCCATTCCATTTCGTATGGTTATCCTGAATGTCATGGATCCAGGGAAGACCTGCATCTAAGCTCTTCTCTGTTTTGGCACTGAGGTGGTGGAACGAGCGTCCCCTACAGGTCCGGACAGCCGAGTCACTGGGTGTCTTCAAACAACGACTAAAGACGTACCTCTTCCAGAAGTACCTGGACTAGCACTTCACTTAAAAAAACCACCTTTCTGTATTTCCTGCCAACAGAGTTTTTAGCGTGATGGTATTCTCAGAATAAATTTAGTAATAGAGACTTCAGAACGCTCTGGATAAGGGACGTCTGCCAAATGCTGTAAACGTAAATGTAATTGTAATGGATCCGAACCTGACTCGGATGACGTGACTGCAAAGAAAAGAAAAGATAGAGAATATTTGGTTTAAAGCTTCCACGTATGACACGTGAACGTAGAAAAATTTCAGCGGATCACTAACAGTGACTTTGCGGCGGTTTTGCTGCACAGAGTTCCTGGGAAGGGAGAACCGGAGCCTTTAATATTATTTCTAAAGTGTTTGACACTTTGTTGTAGGCTTAAAGCATGTTCTTTTGTTTTCTGTGAAAATGTTCGTCCTTTTCTCTAAAATGGTCAAAAAATGTTTTGTTTTTGTTTTTTATTCGGTGGATGAAAATTCTTTGCATCTAGTTAACTGATATTAGCGATATACACATGTAGCTGAACATACATTTATAGGTTTTACTTGAAAGGACTCTTTTGTTTGCTGTGACAGAAAGCGAGGACATCATTCAAGAGGAAGAACAAAACATTACAGATGTGAGACGAGAGGAGGGGGCGGAGCTTCTAAAGTGGCTTCAGAACTGTCAATCATTCCAGATTCATATGTTGATTTGTGATCTGCATTTTTTTTTTATTATTATTATTTATTTATGACTGATAACTCATACCATCGAGCTCCTACACAATACGCATGAAATGTGTCGTCAGGTCTGGGACAGGACCGGAATTAAAAACCGCTCAGGTTAAAAAACATCCCATCTTTTCCACGAAACATCTGACAAAACAATTCCACCCATGCGTCGGCCGTAACGCCGAGCCGGGCCTTCGACCGCACCGACACGACGTGAAGCAAATCTGAAATCGATCCTTTTTTCATTCGGACATGTTGGAGATGTGTTTGTTTTGCCACCTGTTAGGATTCAGAGCCTCGGTCATCGCAGTGGCGAGAACATCAGCGCTTCGTGTTTGGGCAGAACGAACAACAAGAAACGGAGAATAGAAAACACGAAACACGAGCTGAGCCCTAACCGAGAGGGACGAGCGCGGAGAGCAGCAGAGGCAGGTGTGTTTCTCTCACACAGGATTACTGATGCGGTGTTTTAAACCTCGAGCGCAGCCATGACATTCCCCCTTTATTTATTTATTTATTTATTTATTTTTATAAAGAAGCACGATTCAGATTTCAGTATTCATGCCGTTAGCTAAGAGGGTTTGATTTTCTCAAACCTCAGTCGGTTTTGCTCAGATGCCATGTTACACACACACACACACACACACGCACACACACAAGAGCAGGAAAGAGTTTGGGGTATCTAGCAGGGATATCTTTGAACCCTGGACACCGGCGATGCATTTTATCCGAGAAAGAAAAAAGTAGATTTATATCTCTTCATGTTGAAACAGAGCTCAGCTTCAGAGAGCAGTTCTTTTGTTTTGTCCTTTGCGATTCTGTCCGTCGGGATTTCCTTAATCAGAAAGCATCTGGTTTATTTTCTCTGCAAAAAAAAAAAAAAAACCCCACAGGTGATAGTTGCAGCGCAACCCGAATCCACGTCCGCGCAAACCCAGCCTTCCATCCCGTCCACCTTTAATAAAGCATTGCCAGGTTTTCCCGTTTGGAATTCATCTCTCTCTCGCTTTTTCTTGGAACAGAAGGAAATGAGGAGGGGATGTGTGTGAGAGGGAGGTCTGCTGAAAGCTCAGAGGTGCTACTGCAGTTTCCAGTCCCTTATCAATCCTGCTATATATGACCAGGTTTGGAGAGGTAGGCGATGAGAGCCACCACGACCCCCACGTACACCCCGGTGCCGATAGTGATGGAGAGAGCGGCCAGGAACAGAGCTCGTCTGGACGCGATGCTGGCCATCGGGAAGTCACCCTTTGTCACGGCTTTGCTGGTCTGGAAAAAAAAACGTAGAAGATGAGTAATGAAGACGAGATCAAACATTTATTACTTCTCAGACAAAGAGGCTTGAGCAAGGGCGATCTTCACATACAGTACATTCCTAAATGATGTGAATCACACACACACACACACACACACATGTGCAGCTCTTGAATAGGGAGCTTTGATATCTGACAACACTGTAAAGAATCAAACCCCCAGCTCTGAGACGCACGGCGAGGAGGTTAATCAAACCTTAAAAGAAAACAGGAATTCATGCCCGTGTGTGAAGACGATGAGACGCAGACAGTTGAAAAGCAGCACGTCTGCGTCACACCCGGCTGTCACGCCGTCTCGAGATCACATTTCAAAACTTACGCTCATTGAGAACCCGTTTACAACCATTTGTAGCTCTTCGAGTCGAAGTAGGTTTTCCTTGAACTCTGCGTCCTAAGAGGAAAAATCCATGCTGAAAGACGTTTCTATAGTAACAGATCATTCTCAGGGGCCTGCACGGCAGCACGCGACGGATACAAACGGGGCAATTGTTGATACGGTGAAGTTTTGAAATGTTGATAAGAAGATGTTTGATTTAACATTTATGGAAGGAGTCCCGAGCGCTTTGTAACAGTTTACATCTGTTACAAACGTAACATTGTCAGGACAGCGGAGTCGGAAAAGCTGGCGCGGGAAAGACTGTTCACAGCTATAACATGAGCGGGAACAGGATCTGCCTGGATTTTCACAGATGCTCATAAAATGCAACTGTAAACGGATAAAAAGTATGATGTTCCATTCTTTGATAAATAACAAACTGTAATCCTTGAAAGATCATTGTGGTATATGATTAATAAAACACTCAGGGAGGTGCTGTTATAGGAAAATAATCATCTTTAGGAACTCAGGACTTCATGCTTTTGCTATAATAACATGCACTCGCGCTGTGAAATCGGTCCATGTGGCGAGTCCACCGTACAAAGCTATTACTATAGAAACGCTAACGTATTGAAACAAGCGCATTAATATTTGCAGCCGGCGTAATAGGAAACTAATCAGCAGCCAATCAGAACGGCGGCCTCGGCAGCGCTGCGGTCTCTTTAACAAGCTACCAGCTGATTTTCTTTTTATTTGTTTTCACTTAGACTTCATTTCATTAGTCTGAAAGGATCCTCGCTTCACTCCAGGACTTATTTTTTCTGTCTTTTATTTGAATTTTTCTTCATTCTGACCTACTCTGAGAGGACTCCAACAGCAGCCCGAGTGCATTATTATTATCCGCGCGCTAAGGTCTCTCCCTCAGTGAGATGTCTCGCAATTCTGCGGGTTTAAGAGTAATTTTCTTTGTCGCCGCCCGTGTGACCCCCCCTCGGCCTTGGCTTTCACTCTGAAGCGGCTCTTCGCTTCGCTTTAACGTCATGAATAACACGACAATCCAACAAGTGGGTAGACGAGATGAAGCGGCTAGTATCCATGGCAACATGAAGCATTTTGGGATGCTATTGCTTTTAAACTTACCATGAACGTGAATTATAGATTCTACCGATAACTTTTGAATATAAACCTGTATCATTTGTATATTGCTCAGCGACATTCTTTAATAACTCAATTCCCTAAAGTGTGTGTGTGTGTGTGTGTGTGTGTGTGGGAAGAAACAAGAGCTGAAGGCTGTGGCTCAAAGCTACAGCCTCGCTCTCATTTCATTTCCTTTAGAGAGGTGTCTACATTGTAATTGTTTAATCCATTTGATTCATGAATTATTTAGCCGTGGGTCGACGAGCCCCGAGGACGAGGCTTTCAGGGATGCGTGATGGAGGGAACATCTGGAACATGTGGAAATGTGTCAGAAACTCCATGTGTCAGAGGAGGGTTCTCGGTCACATGACAAACTGTGTTTTGGGGGTTTGTTTTGTTTGTCATTCATTTAAAAAAAGAGAGGTTGGTGAGGGTTTACAGCGACCGTTTACAAGATGTAACTATAAATGGATAAAAAAAAAAAAGTTGTATTTTGAAAGGAATCCATGTTGTAGAGGTATCAGTGACTCATCACACAACCCTGTCGCTGATTATTTTCCCCTAACGTCGTGAGTGTTTTATTCCTTATATAATAAACCAGACGATGTACAAATGCGCCATTTCATCCAGAGCGCCTGCCGCACTCGCTTGCTTACAGTCTTGTGATTGAAATGAATTCAGATTCATATAGCAGATGGCGAGAGCCAGGAAGAGCACATCAGCCTAAATGAAGCTCAAAGCTCCGTCTGAGTGCCGCTGCGTGTTATTAACTCACGTATCGCATCCTTCGTCTTCCTTCTGCAAACATATGGCAGTAAAGCTGAAGTTTATTTTGTGGCTGTGTGTTTATTTAGCGTGGCCTTTCACACTCTGATGTCTGTTTTAGCCGCTGTTTCACACACTGTGAGCTGCAAATCCTGTGTGACTGTAGTGTGTGTGTGTGTGTGTGTGTGTGTGTGTGTGTGTGTGAGAGAGAGAGAGAGAGACCTCCTAATCCCAGGAAAACACTATCGATTTTTACTCCTTCATTCTGTGACAGTCAATAATGCGCTGCTCGGCCGCTGGTGTGGCTCAGCTGAACTCCCGGTTGTGCAAACATGTTTTTGGTACTTTTTATTCATTGGAAGAAATCTTTCTGTCAAAGTCACTCCTTTTCCTAATCTCTCTCTCACCCTCTCTTTTCCCTTTCTCTCTCTCACACACACACACACACACACACACAAGGCTAATTGAATCAGTATTGCACTCTAGATAAAGAACAGTACAGAGATGTCTGTAATGAACTCAGGCATCAGCACAGAGCTGAAGGTGACACCCATTTTGTGGGAAAAAACCCCCCCACCCAGATTTAAGCCCTAATCAGTTTTTAGTTTGACATGAGAACATATGATCATGTAATTATTACCACGATTATCTCTGTAATATCTGCTAAGATGAAAAAGATTATAGACTATGCGCAGTAAAGGAATGTGTGACTCCTGTAAATGACGTGTCCTTGTGGCTCATGAAGAGCTGAAGGTGACTGAGCAGGAAAAGTAGAATTCAAAACATTAAACACATCCATCCATCCATCCATCCATTATCTATAGCGCTTTATCCGTCTGGGTGGCGGGGAAGCTGGAGCCAAGCCCAGCATCTTGGGGTGAGAGGCGGGGTACACCCTGGGCAGGTCGCCAGTCCACCACAGGGCCAACACAGACAAACA
>JAQQZR010000020.1:14921061-14934581 GCA_030068235.1 Notoglanidium macrostoma | reverse complement strand
GCACAGACTCCTCCTCTACAGGAATAAACCCCTCCCCCACATGCACAGACTCCTCCTCTACAGGAATAAACCCCTCCTCCACATGCACAGACTCCTCCTCTACAGGAATAAACCCCTCCCCCACATGCACAGACTCCTCCTCCACAGGAATAGGTTCCTCTTGCTGCTTGATCATCAATGATTTTTGTGAACAGTGCTTCAGTGACTGGATGGTTTAGACCAGTGGACTCTGGTCCAGATCTCTCAGGCTTCAGCTCCAGCATGAGGATGATAGTGGACTCTGCTCAGGAGCACTACAGACTCAGAGTCAAATTGCACATGAGCTTTTATTATAAGCATCTCACAGCATGTTACTCAACAAGCAATGTAAAAAATGAGGCTTGGCTGCTTTTCAGCAGCTCTTAACGTCATGCTGTAGATGCATCATACTTCATCTACCTAATCAGTCATCCAAGTTGATGGATCAGATTTTAAACACTGCATAAATAGTGGCTCAGTGATGCTTTGGGAGCTGTGAAGATTAAACCTAAAACACAGTTGCCTTTGCCAGGAAGTTAAGACATGGCAGTAGATGGACTAAAACTCTCTGGGTCATGCTACTGCAGTAGCGTAATCAGTGACAGGGTGGGGTGATGAGACAGAGTTACTCTTACCAATCCGAAGTTGATTATTTTCCTATAACAGCGCGTCTTAAAGTGTTTTATTCCTCTTATGCTACAGCAATTTGCCAGCGATTACATTTTTATTTATTAAAGTTAAACTTTGTCTCCATTTATAGTTATTAAGTATCCAAAAACAAGTTAGTTCCTGTTCTCACTTGCGTTCTAGCAGCTATAAACAGGCGTTCCGCTACCAATCCTTTGAAGTTAGACAAAAAAATTCGGCTTGTCGTGTTAAAGGAAAACCGCAAAAAAATGTCGACTCTTCGGTCTGGAAAACTTCAAGTTACGGCTTTACCTCTGACACTGGAGACTCCTTCCATTAAAGGGAAATAAATGTGCCCTCGCAGAAAACTTCACCGTCTGCTGTACAAGTCTTTGTGAATGAGCTGTTACTGATTATTTTTTACTCTTCCCCAAAATTATTGGGGTGCCAATAATTTTGCAACAAATCTTTTCCTGTTAATGTGATGCAGAATGTTATGAGCATTCCTAAATGGGTGAATGTGTGTGTAAAGTCACTCTGTGTGATTTAACGTGCTTACTCTCTAACACTGCTTCATGGACGCTGTTCTCATCCCTACACGTCTTCTCTGTAAATCCACAGGACTAAACAACAGCTACATGGAGAGAGAACTGAGTACAGCGTGAGTCATGTCTGTGTGTGTGTGTGTGTGTGTGTGTGTGTGTGTGTGTGTGTCATACAGAAAAAACCAGCTGAAACAGATGAAATGAAATGTTCACAGTAATGTGGTTATACGGCGGTTAGAGCGACACATAAGGATAAATATTTCCAATTTATTGCCTTTGGGTCACCAAGGTGTTGGTGTTTCCACCATGTGTTGAGCCAATCAATCAATCAATCAATCAATCAATCAATCAATCCTGCATTTCTCTGCTATGAAAATAATCTATAATCACACGTGTATATGTTGACAAACCCAGAAGGAGATTATAGTAATTAATGCGCATAATCAGATTACGTTCATTGATTTGATTTGATTTGATTAAGTACTTGTTTGTTTGTTTGTTCTCAAATATTTAATAATACCACATGAATGATGAATCTATTAGCTTATTATTTATTTATTTACTTCTTTAATTAAATAGGCAACCTGAGGATTGTATTTCTTTATATGTTATTATTATTATAATTTCCCCCCCCATCATATGACATGCTAACCGTGGAAGGTGAAGGCTAACGTGTGAAGCTGCTAGTTAGAGTAAAACACTTAAAGCCTGAGCACTTCACCTGCGCGTACGAGGGCTTTTTCCTCCATTAGCATGAGCACACAGTGAGCTGATGAGCGCTAACATGAGGGTCAGTGGATTTCTGAACAGACAACAGCTGCTGAAATGAAAACATATCCCAGACTCACACACACTCACACACACACACACACACACACACACACAGACGGGAGAGTGGATGATGGAAATGGACAATAATGACTAATCACACTCCAGTACATGATCCTAATGAATTGATATGTCCTGTCGGTATTACTGTCTGTCTGAACACATAAACCATAGCAAAGGCTCTAATATATACACATCGACTGAGGATACTCTTACTGCTCAAAATATCTTGCCAAAATAGTGAAATGGCTAATAGCCTGTTGTTCACAT
This sequence comes from Notoglanidium macrostoma, assembly GCA_030068235.1. Classification (NCBI taxonomy): domain Eukaryota; kingdom Metazoa; phylum Chordata; class Actinopteri; order Siluriformes; family Auchenoglanididae; genus Notoglanidium; species Notoglanidium macrostoma. The sequence continues at coordinate 14,932,293 of JAQQZR010000020.1, read as the reverse complement.
CTCCCAGGTCGCCGGAGTTTTCTCGCGTGGAAGAATCTGAGACGACGTTTTCAAGCCTGAAACCAAAAAAATCAAGGGATAGAAAATACAGACGGAAGAACTAGTGGTGATAGTCTGCTACTCTTACAGCTCGCTTCATTTGACCTCTATTTGAAATTTTATCCTGAATAAACTTGATCTAAGCCGTGATAGTGATTAAGACGTGGCTCCTCTGATGTCCTCGGTGCAAAGGAAAAAAAACTGTATTGAATATTGACCTTGAATGTTCTTCCCTTCTCTACGCCCTGAACACACGCCAAAACAGTCGACGCTCTTTGTTGGCGTTTTTGCGACGTGGCACATTTATTATGATCAGTGTTACCAGTTTGTAAACTTTTAAATAGTGCAAGTATGAAATCATTATTAACCTTTGATTATTGTTCACGGGCCATCCAGACTGTGATTAAGCTTAGCCTAGATTTAAAACTACTCCACATGGACTGTCCCATTTGGTCCGTAACTGATATTAATCTTCGCCTTTTAAGAGGCATCACCGGGACTATCATGAGAGTGGATCGTTTGGAATATATCATTGTTTCCAGAAAGAGTTACACAGCTATACAGGATCCTTTCGACCCCGGGTGCTGACCCAAACCACAAGGGGAAAGTTCTATTAAAGCTCCGTCGCTCAGGTCAGGCGTCTGGAGGAGAAGGGCTTCTTTCCTGTGCCGGTGTATTGTTTCATCACACAAAGAATCGTAAAGCCAGGGAGTGGACTTGACAATTTTACTTTGATTATATTTGAAGAAAAGAGAAAGGTTTAAAAAGGCATTAAAAATGCTGGAAATGGGCCACTCTGCTGTTTGGTTTCACACTAGATGTCGGCGCGTGGCTGTGTTCATTCAGCTACAGGAGCGTTAGTGAGGTCACGCGTTGAGGTTGGGATGTCGAGGAGGCTCCGGTTCCAGTTCATCCCACAGGCGCATCGTCATGCTGGAACTGGTTTGGTCCAGTGAAGAGGAACCGCAACGCTACAGAACACAGAGACGCTCTGTACAACCGTGTGCTTCAAACTTTGGAAACAGTTTGGAGAAGACCCACATATGGGTGTGATTGTTGGGGTGCACATACTTTTAGCCAAGTAGTGTATACGAACAGCGCCTACATGATATTTACAGATATAGTTAATGACGTGCATTTCCTGGTTGATACAAATGTTGCTCATTGTCAAATATCTCTGCATTTCATTGCTCCTAATTCAGCATCATCTGTGGTCTTAATTACCTTTCCCGTCAGGGGAATTTAATATCATGAGTACAGCACCTCGATATGACCTTAAAATTGTTAATGAGTGTGTGTGTGTGTGAGAGAGAGAGAGAGAGAGAGAGAGACTTCTGGTCTCACTTTTACATAATGAGACTAAATGTTACTGTGTCCTTGAGAATAAGCTGAATATAAAAATTGTCGTAATTAAAAAGGCAGAGTCAATAGAGCCAAACCTCAAGCATGTCGTTATATGAGTCAGAGTCAGGCAGACCAGGCGTTTAAAGTACGCAAGCTGAATATGAAGCTCCACGTGATGTAGCATGAAGCAGTATAACCCGTCCTGGACGCTTCATTACCTAACTGAATAGACAGGACTGAAAATACAGGCTGTTGAGACAGACAGCTTACTTCCTGTTTTTCCAAAAAAAAAAAGATTACACTGCGGTGTCCCACAAGGGTCTGGCTTAGGCACTGTGTCGTTCTTGATTTGTATGCCGCCTCATGGGCAGGTACAAGGACTAAAAAGATGTTTTTCTTTCTAAAGTTTAGGAACATTACCGACATTCTACAACTCTATATTAAATATAGACTACTTGTTTAACCTGATAATATAGAGTACTTGTTTATTTATTTGCTTGTTAGGTTATTTACTTATTAGGCAAATCTCAAGCATACAAATATCAAGCGTGTGTTTGGTATAATCCGCTTGTTAATCAATCACAACAGGTTCTCAGTTATACAAACAAGTTCTCTTTTATTCTGGTGTTATAACATGTTACCAACACAACTTATATCATATTTATAATTCATAATGCATAATAATGATGCCATGATGTGTGGGGCATTTTCATAAACAATTGAAACTGTGTATCATAGCTTAGGAATGCTTTATAGCATGATCAGAATAGTTCATCATGAGTCATAGAAAGGGTTAGTGATGCAGTTCTGAGGGACGCTGTCCATGAATCATGTCTTAATCTGAATAACATTCCGAATGCCCTAGTATACATAACCTTTAATGCGCGGTCTGAGTCCGTATAAATGCTCACAGGTAGCTTGTAAGTGCCTCTTTTTATATTTAAGGTGTATTTTATAGATTCTACACCGATTTAATCTATTTTTATCTTTTCGATATAAAAACGAGAATGAAAACATGCTATATAGAGGTAAGATTTATTACTCGTGCACCTTCAGGTCACTTCTGTGCAATCACAGCTCACCTTTGTTCACCTCAGTCATCACCAAATTCTAGGAATGGGTCTTATTTTTTTTCCTCCCTGTTGGTTCCTATGACAACCTCAACTCGAGTGTCTACAGTCTGGATAAGTGGTGCTGTGTTACCCTGCTGTCCATCTGTCTACACATGCTGAAATTTGTTTTGTCACCCCAAGAGATAGAAAACACTTTGGCAGTGCACCAGACTGATCCTCTGCTTGTTCCTCTAAATTATGCATGTCTTTGATGCATCATGCATGGGCTCTGAAATGCCGTCGAATAAAGGAATATTGTTTTCATGCCTGTGTACGCAGGAGGGTTATTTGGCAAGGGACGTCACAGCGACCTGGCATGTATACCATTCTCAAAAACAGAACCGGCCGCAGCACAGCACCAGCCTTGTTACGCGTCTAAACATGGAGCCCCGGTGCTGGTCCTGAGAGTCCTGGCACAGTGAATATGAACAAATGGCATTGAGCAGGGGGTGAGATTTATCCATGGCACTACAGTATCTCCCAGGAACACGCATGCTCAGTCACACGCTCGCTAACGAGAGGGAAAGTCCTGCTTTTTTTTTTTTTTTTTTTTTAACAGCTGGTGTAAACAGTGTGCAGCTCAGGGACTGGTGACACAGTTAACGATCTGGGAATGTCTGGACTTCTGCCTCCATTTAGAGCCAGAATTTCCACAAATATATTTGAACAGATTAATCCAGGATCTCTACAATTCAGCAAGGCCATGCTACATTTCAATCAGAGGAGGAATATTTGAACTAGAGATTACATCTCTATCTGTATCAGGATAATATCGGGAAAAGATGGTGAATCAGAAATCCGAGGAAACGTGTCAGGTATCGGATCCTGTAACAAACTGGACTGGAATTGGATTTGGAAAATAAATACGTTTTTGGGACTAGAAATGTTTACATGTAAAGAAACTGTTTTGAAACTGTTAGAGCTGATTTTTTTTTAATAATTAACATGCTTTTAAAGAAAGTGGTTTTTAAAGGAATAATATCAGATGAGTATCACTATCAGCTGACACTCAAGGTTTCAGTATAACTTTTGATATCAGAGAAGAAAAAACTGGTTTCATGTCAAAAATGATTGTGTTGTAAACAGCGGAATTACACTACATGGCTAAAAGTATGTGCACCCCTGACCATCACACCCATACATGGCCATCAAATCAAAGTTCTTGGGATGATGTATTTTCCTGTTACGCCATCAGGACGCGTTAGCGTTTACGCTACAGAAGATATGTGGTCAAATGCATCCCAGACCACCTCGGCAAGTGGTTCGAGCGAATGCGTCTCGGAGGTTGTTTACACTTGTCCACGTGTGATCAGATTACCCAAGGCACATTTTAATACCAAGTGGTTCGTAGTCGTGTGGTTTTCGTGTCGTGAATACAAACACCCATCTTTGTTTGCACCCGTTGTTTTCCTTCCATCTATGGCACAATACAATGTCCCTCAAGGTTCTCTCTTAGGCCCCTTATAGTTCTTGGACAGGATGTCTTTCAGTCATCAGCCCTAAACTTTAGGGAAACTCTATCGCTCAAGAGGTGTTATGAAATCTAGATGAACAACATAATTGTGTTATGCCTCTCATATTATTTTGAGAATTTAAAACCACGAATCCAGCGCCTGGATATGACCCTGATGATCGTAACGAGCGTGTGTGATTGTGGGTAGCAGTTTCTGGGAACTGGTGTTGGACCTTGAAGATTTTTGTACATGGCTGAGTCTAATTCATTCTTTTTAAGTTAACCAGATACTATGTGAAGGGTAATAACGATTTCAGAGAGATGTCAGATCTAAAGCCTGGGTTTATGATCAGTCAGAAGTGCTTCAGAGAAGAGCAAAGAATGTAATTATGAAAAAAGTCTGGAAAGTCGCTGATGTTTCAGAACAGCAGGAGGTTCTTTAGGTTATTTGCAGACTTTCAGTCAAACGAGGTGGGTGGTAAGAGATTTGATTCAGACCATAGCATGGTTCAACGTTTTATATTTCATTTGCATTGGATGTAAAGAAGCGATTCGACCAGGAAGACAAGGACAAGTCTGAAAAAAGAAGTTCATTATTTTCCTATAACGGCATGTCCTAAATTCTTATCGATTTATATGTCGTTACATTTAATGTTCTGGACCCTCCATAAAACAAGTTAGTTGCCGTTCTCACTCAGATATAACAGCTACACTATAAACAGTCGTTCCCTCACCAGCCTCTCTTCTAGTTAATAAGACAAGGAAATGCAGCATGTCACTGTACTGAGAAGCCGCAAGGCATAAACTTCTCCATCCTGATGAGTTTCCGCTGTCGGACCGCCTAGAAGTGGTCTAGAAGTGTCACTGTGCCCCAGAAGAGCCTTTCAGATCTTCCAGACGCTTCCTGAGCTTTAACCAGGTTCGGCACTTTCAGCTGTTCTTCTTTCCTGCAGTGAAACGAGCGAACAATGTTTGAACAATGTTTAAAGCGTCCTACCATGAAAAATCACCACTTATCTTCAGGTCAGTAGAGGAGGGGGATTTGTTCAGGAGTCTAATTCATCAGCTTCCTCGAATACAGTACATGAAGGCTCACCTTCGTTGGCAATTCATCACCCACTGCGCTCTGGAGTCAGCACCCACCTCACCCCACCTCACCCCGCTTCACCATACCATATGCAGCCAGCCTGCGGGATGTATAACAGACATTCGAGTGTTTAAAGAGAAGCCCCAGACATACAGACCCGGTGTTTGGTACATATAAATCATCTAGCCTTTAGCCTTCCGCTGCAGGCCTGAGCTGTGAGGATACCAGATGGAGGAGTGGTAATGGCTCTCCATCTTAAAATCACACTCTGCTTTCACATGAGCAGCCTGTTTAGAGAATGTTCTGATTAGTAAACAAAATGTACACCAATAAAAGAACGCATTAACTAGTGTGAAAACCGTGTGCTTGATTCCCGTTAGCAAAACAGTACAACTCTACTAGCTATGTACGCGCTCACCAGAGGCACCAACGATCCCTGCTGCTTCCTTCCAAGCTTTATTTTTCTTTATCAGGTCTCTATACACATTTAATAAGAGTAAAATGAAACCATGGTTAGTTTTATTAACAGTCTTGTTTCATCAATTGATCTTAAAAATCCATTAAATTACAGGAACAACATTACGAAGGCATTTAAATGGCAAGGCAAGTTGGTTATTTACATTATTTGATTGTACATAAGAAGCCTTGTGATTGCTAGGCAGCTGAAAGGGTTTGAATATAGTGCAGGTTTTAAATGTTTATCATTTTTAATAAACATTCTTATGATAAATATTCCCAGAATTCTGAGACATCATTTTGAGAAACTTTAATAAAAAGTAGATATAAAGGGTATAAACGGGCTTCTGCAAATCTCACCCTTGCCCTTCGGAGGTATTAAATTGCACACAGATCAGTACACGGTTTGCATTGACTCTGCCCTGTATTTCACATATTTAGCTAGAACTACCCCAAACTGCACATTCATTAGGGCAAACTAGCAAATCGAACATAATAATACCGCTTATGTAAAAGACAAGAGGAACGGATTGCGCTGTATCCAAATTGGTCCTAGTTTTTATACAATGACTATATGGTATGTCCTCAGTCCTGTCCTTAACATTTTATTTATTGGCATTTGGAATATTTTTGATTAATCCACATAATAATTTAATTAGAGGAATTGTATTCAAGCCACTGCAGAAATAAAATATGAGTTCATCTAAGAGAGAAATGTCTCAGAGCAGCTGAGGAGAAAACGAGCTCTGTGAGGGAGGCATGATGTTCCTGTTATTTCATTTTATTCCAATTACATGAACGTCATCAGAAGTGGAAGCGTATAAAATAGGTGTATTTTCAGGTTGTATGGGGAACTGCAGATGATTGCGTGTGCAGGTTTGACAAATGGCTTTGGTGTGAGAGCTGTAATAATCAAAAGTGCACGCTGTGTTTGGCATGAGAGGAAGTTGGGGCGAAATGGGAAAAACTTTGGCATTTCAGCTATTGTGTTTCTGCTCAAGGTAAAATTATGCGAGGCGTTTATCGCCAGGGAAAAAACTCATTTGCATTAAATGTCAGAAACCGAGAAAATTCACGTGACGGGTGGATTCAGGTGAAATATCAACATTACGATGGTATTCGGGAACAGAGGGTTGTTTAGACGGCCTGCTCTCGTGTCAGTCAGATCTGCCCCCCCCATGCCCACCAAGAGAAATAACTAACTGTCATTACTTACTACAGAACAATGCTGAATAACAGTGACTCTTTACTTGGACCATTTTTGCCGTAAGACTGACATACCTATGTCCTAAACGTGTCACGGAAGATGTTCTATGTTGCATATGACAGGTAATACGTATTTAGTATTTCCTCTACATTATCAGAATAGCTGCTGTATTGTTTGATGTCATTTCGGATTATGTCACATGCTAGCATTATCATTTCCCAGAAAATTCCAAACCAGCCTCTTTATTTAACCCCTACATGGTGCGTATGCTGAAAATGATGACTCTTAGTGAGTAATAGGCAATAATTAAGGATTTGGCAGTGGGCAGAATTGGTAAAGGTTCCTTTATGATCAGATGGGATGAGTCAGAATTCCTTTGGGAGTAAGCGAGATTGGATAGGATTCCTTGGGGATTGGACAGTAATGGTCAAAAGCCCTTTGGAAGCAGGCGGGATTGGTAAGGATTCCTTTAGGAGCTGGCAGGATTGGACAGAATTTCTTCGGGAGTGGGTGAGATTGGTCAGAATTCCTTTGGAAGCAGGGGGTTGGATAAAATTCTATCAGGATCGGGTGAAATCGATTAAGATTCCCGGGACCAGTTAGGACTGGACAGAGTTCTTTTGGGAACAAGTACGATTGGTCAGAATTCCTTCAGGAGCAGTCGGGATTTGTTAGGAAAGCTTGTTGAACACAGGAACCCCCATAGAAGCCTCAGCAACCTGAGCGTCAACCCATGAGCCGTGCTGGACCTTTCTTTTGGTGTGGGTGGGATTGGTCTTAAACCTACGTTCACACGTGCATCTATAATCAACTAGGTTAACAATTGGTCCACTTTAGTAGGAAATCATTCGTGTCAAAGTCGAACAGACGTTCAATACAGTCAGACAGATAATAATGAAGTCTGTGTATTCTCGATTTCACTTGGATTCCTTCATTTATAAATTTATTCATGGCTTTCATGTCAGATAACAAATGGCGATCTCTTGATCTGGCCTTGCCTGCCGCCTCCCGGGTCACCCCTGACATCCTGTTTGTGGTACGGCTAATTGCCTCCTGTGCTGAGATGGCATGTAGTCACCAACAGAACACCTGCTTCAGGGACCTGCTTGTCCTCATCCCTCGTCACTCGTCCCGCCGGTACTACGGACAACTCTGTCACAAGAACAAGACAACGTTTCGGGGTGTAATGAGATGAAAATGAACAACAGGGTGCGTCTGATGTTCTTGCATGAGGCGTTTTCCGTGGTTGACGTCATCAGGGAATTTGGAAAGGACTAATGAGGAGGGATTTCTTTTTGGCGTGGGCTCATGTTAGCTGGCATGAAATCCATCATGTCTCGGGATCTAATTATGCATGTATAATTGTGTTGTGCTCACAACTTTATTCGGTTTAATGAGGGAAAACGGATGCACTTAAAGTGGTGCAAAGTACACAGAGGTTTCGGGATGCAGAGCCAGCTCCTGTAAAAACAGGATCATTACCAGCACAGGAGGGTGATCGGATGATCAGGATTGGCAGGACAACAACTCCAACTCATCTTACACCAATCGTCAGGAAGACGTTAAATGAGTAGCACAAATTACACGATTAAAAGAAAGCCTTTAACGTTGTCCCATCCATCCTGAACCTACTCAATATTCCTCCACTTGTGATAAGAAATCAATTATCCACTTGTATGCATGCACCCATCTTTGAGATGCACTTTAAAGAAGATGAAACACGGTGTGTTTTTGAGACACTACATATAATTGCGCTGACCCTGAACAATGGGTGCAAAAAAACGCGTCTCAGAGACACAGGCCCTAATTGTTGTTAGTTTTATGTAGATTTGTACGTGTATTGTATGGAACTGTTTATTACCGCAGACAAAAACAACAACCTGGAGTATATTACTTCTAATGACTATTACATTATTGGGTCAATATCAGGTTCTATAAGATAAACTAGTAAGTACATTGTCGGTGGAACTCAGTGTGTAGTGGGAACGTTCAATGCCGATGACACGGTGTTACTGTTACACTGTTTTCTGTTTCTATAGAAACGATATACCACTGCACGGATGTCAGTGCTGCTGACCAATCAGAATCCAGAACAGCTCAGCGGTATACGTAACACAACACTTAACACAAACATCACGGAAAAGACGACAAACAGTAAGGAAATGACGTGTGACACAAAGAAAGGTCCCGTAATGTTAAATATGAATTTATCTTCTTTTAATTTTAGTTATTTACGTGTCGTTAACCCTTCTACGTATGAAGACCGTTTTATGAGTCATGAATGCATGCGTAAGGGATTAGACAAAATTGTTATAATTATGTGCGTTGCGGTGTGTAACAACCGTTTATTAAATGTATTTTATAAATTGTTTATAGAACACCTGTGCATATAACACATTATATCATCTTTATATTGTATCGTATCTGATAACGCACTCTGCAAAGAGGGTCATTTCATGATATAGGTAGAAAAACATGCATGAGCTGTCAGGATGGTAATCCTGATCAGGAATGCGAACGCGGTACTCGTAGCGCTGAGTTGTCATAGCAACTCAATTCCTTTATACGCTGAAAATGCTCAAAATATACATCGACAGTATTTTCAACACTTTCTTCTGACGGTAGTTATAACAATAGCTTTGGGGGGTTTTTTTTTTTGGTTGGTTTCTTTTCGTATCGCCACACACGCGCAATCCACTGACAGATATGCTAAAGATTCTTAGCACCCGATTAAACCTAAAAGCCTGGTAAATATGAGGCCGAGTCCGAAAACTGGGTTGCTTTCTGCCTTTTAATTATGAACACCTCTCTGCAGAGTTGCGCTGGCCTATTTTTCCGGCGCATTCCGAAGGATGAAATAACGGCGGGTTGCGGCTGTAGCCCGAGGCGGTGGCGTGTGAGCGAGGCCGTGCTGCGTTGAAGAGGACACTCGTAGCGGCGTGGATATTACCATCATAATGGAATTCCACGCTGTCAGAGAGAGGCGTTTAGCAAACTGACAATCCGAAAAGCTTCGCCTGACCTATTTGCTTTCACACTACATTTCTCCGGCTGCAGCGTTGCTCCTTCGCAGTTTGGCTACACCTCTGACGAGTGTGTCACGGCTCGCTGAAAGGGGACAGAGGCAGTGGATGTCTCACTGCTGCAGTGCGCGTCAGATGAACTGTATTCTCATTTACCATTCCTGATAACTTCCATAGTAGTTATAAGGCTACACAGTACCTACATAAGCACTTCCTTACAATATTTATCATAACCTATCGTAGCCTTTATAAATCTTTATGTAGGTTCGAGTCAAAAAGTTCTTACGTTGCTTAAGGTACATGTGACATCAAGAGCGTTTATTACAGCTGACGCCTGTTGGAATAAGCCTTTATAAATACTTATGTACGTTGTGGTCAAGCATCACACAGGGCTTAAGTCACTTGACTTATGTGCTATAGGAAATTTGAAAGTGGACTTTATTCCAGCTTGTTGGATGACACATACATCAGTTGTTATAACAGGCTTATGTCAACCTTATATAAGGTCTTTATGAACGCATGCACAACGCATGTACAAATGTCTTAACAGTACATGAGGCTTAGAATAAGCCTTTAAATACTGTGCATGCATTTGTCATTATTGTTACAATAAGCCTTTATAAACATTATGTGCACTGAGGTCAGGCTTCGTAAAGGGCTTAGGACGACCTGGCGTCAGAACAGCCTTTTTTTTGTTAAGTCTTTATGGCAGCTTATGTATGCTGAAATAGGTCTTAGTCACACATTTAAATCAAAATGAACAAAACACAGTTAGACAACACTTTATACATGCATGATGCGCGTAAATAAACTGTTCAAATCAATCTTTATGCATGTTTGAATAGGTTTCACTGTTGTGCTTAAATCACTTGATCACCAGTTCAACAGGACATCAAAACAGTTAGAAAATAAGTCTTTATAAGCGCTAACACTGTATACATTTTACATTCCCTTATGTCAGTCATCATAAAGGGTTTCTGTCAACCTGATACTAAACCTGATTAATCTGAATAAGCGGTTGTAAATGCTCGTGCAGGTTTAGACCAGTTATTAAGGGCTTGTGTGTCATGGCCATGTGAACGCCACCTTTAGGTAAAGTTTTACGAGTTTATCTTACGCTCTGTAAGGGGAAGGCGAGTGTCTTTCCCCTCCTTCTGTGAAACTTCAATTAGTGAATTCATGTAGGTTTAATTATGCATCACAGCAGCCTTTATTATCCTCTAACAGCAGAGCGAGACAAACCATCTGCAGAGAAAATAGCGTCCTACAGAGGCATCATAAACTCCTCTGGTCCCACCTGCCAAGTGGGTATTTATAGCTGTGTTTTTCCCCCTGCATGACTGTCTGCGGTGTAACGGGTGACGCGTTCTCTCTCTCTCCCTCTGTCTCTGTGTCTCTCTCTCTCCCTCTCTCTCTCTCCCTCTCTCTCTCTCCCTCTCAATTCAATTCAATTCAATTCAATTCAAAGAGCTTTATTAGCATGACCATAAACGTGTACAGTATTGCTAAAG
>JAQQZR010000020.1:14902098-14919342 GCA_030068235.1 Notoglanidium macrostoma | reverse complement strand
CTCTCTTTCTCTGTTTTTCTTTCTGCCTCTCCTGCTTTCTTTCTTTTCCATCTGTCTCTCTCTCTCTCTCTCTCTCTCTCGCTCTATCTCTCTATGTCTCTCTCTCTCTCTCTCTCTCTCCCTCCTCTCTCTCTCTCCTCTCTCTCTCTAAGGTCACTGCACAAAGCAGATCATGATTTATAGAGAGAGATGTTACAGAGTGGACGGTAACTTGAAGGACATGCAAAATACTCTCGCCATTAATCAATTTTAAAAGTCTGGTTTGCATCTTAGACCTGATTTTAATAAGAGATGTAATAATTCATGTGCTCACGCTTATACACAGCACGTTCGACAGAGCAGAGTTTTATAAGAAAAGACGAAAACACGTAAATAACATCATGTGCACGGCGCTGTGTTTGGGGAAATTAGATCTCAAAAGAATCTCCCAAAAGAGTAAAACAAAGCGTGTGACATGTCAGTGTAACTATAATGAGATAAGTAAAGGTCATTTAACACCATTAGAAACATTAAGAATCTGTTTCAACTATAACACGAAGGTCAAATAAAAGCAAAGACACGAGTGTGTGTTTGGAGTGTAAACGTTAATGCGGTCACAGGCTTTTTCAATGCTATCGCAAATACACAACTTTGATAAGTCACACATTAGAAAACTGCAAATTATTTTAAGAGACATAGTCCTGGTAATTAAGACTTGTTAAATTACATCCTGTAAATATGTCCTCTGCTGCTGGAAATAAGCTTCCGCACATGTAAAACCTGCTCATATTAATTCACACTGCAGATGCTAAATGAATCTGTTAGCGCTTTGTTAGCACGTTAAGGTAAAAAAAACATTACATTAATACATAAAAAAAAAAAACTCATGAGAAAGAACTGACCCTCTGAGCAAAACTCTCAGCGTTGGACGAAACAAAGCAGTGTACAGAAACGTATAACTTTAATTAAAACGTAACGTAAAAAGTAACGTATACTTTAATTAAAAAAAACAATGAAGTGTTTGTCGGTCTTAGGAATAAGCAGAGAAGGCGTTAAAGCAGCACCAGCTGCAGCGCAGGAATGACTTTGTGTGGATAGTCAGTTTCACTCCGCATTAGGAAAACTGACCAATTATCGCTAATGAGGTTGGCGGGTCAGGAGCCCAGGAGACCGAGAGCGCAGTCGTTAGCTGCCAGTCAGAAAACCCATTTTGATCCATCTGCCCTGGGGTAAAAGAACGTAAACTATTTCCCAGAACGTCTGAATATAACAGAATTTGCATATCATTATCATTAACCAAGTGTGACTTTCACCAAAAGTATGTCATTTTATTGTTAAAATCAGATGATGAAATTTTCCTTTTTTTTTTTTTTTAAATGATAGCGAGCTCTTTTCCGTTTTCATCCGCAGAAAATTGCTTCCCGCGCTTGCTGTGCTTTGGTTAGACGACTCGGAGCTCTGAGATGGAGTTTGCCGTGCTGTTTGTTAGTCTTCTGATTAGAATGAAGTCATTTTGAGCTGAGCTGTACATATACGCCTGTTACACACTTACGCCACAGATCAGCGTTACAGAGAGCCAGTAACATGAAAGGATTTCTCATGCCACGCTACTCATTAGCGACTAAACCCGAAGGTCACGTGTACAATCTTCCAGAAGGCTTATTATTTATAAAATTTTTATTCATCCAGACTGTGAGGTCAGCAGTCATCTTTTGCCAGTGATGATGTTGTATAGCCATTTCCTTTAACCCCATTACACTGTTTTACGTTTGCTAAAATGTTCTCATTCGTTTGCTATGCTTTTGTCTGTAATTTTGGAAAACGTAACGACGTAGCATGATTAGACGAGCGGGAGCTGTAAGATGGGCGACGGCGAGGGCTGAGGTCGTATTTGTCATGCAAAGAAGTCTTTAAAATGTCCTTACATTCAACATTTACGTTCACAGTCGAGCAGAACTACACTACATTACCCATCAGCCCCAGCACATCACACGACCAAGTCACATGCTCTACTGATCACTCCCAGCTGTCCCGTCATGCGACGTCAGCACCACTGTTTCTGGGTGCATGGGTTCCGTTATGGTTCGCACCAGATTTGGATTTTATACCATAAAATAAAGTGGTCCGGAAAAATGGTTCCCAGCTGGAACCAAATGTTAGCATCAGTGTTCGTGTCGTCGGTGCGGCGAGGAAGCGGAGCGTAGCAATGCAATGGAAAAGGATAAATCGGACAAATGAGTCCAATAACAGAATAAAAGCTCGCAGGTAATCAATACCAGTTGATCCGCCATCTTGCTAGTGCTGTTTACTTGCTAATGAGTCCGTTGTTGATACATCCTTGATTACAATGGTTCCGCTCAAAACTGTGGGCTGGGTCGTTAACCGGCACCAAAGAATCCTGAACGGAACCGGTTCAAGAACCCGTTCTCTGTTGATGGAAACGAGGTGTTGGCGTTAGTTATTTGTTGTGAGTTTGCCATGGTATCGCTCTTAGTCTGTGTGTTTCTTGCCTGGTATCTGTAATTTCTTGTTCTTTTACTACTTTGTTTGTAGCGTCCACAATATATTACTTGCATCCGATTCCTGGCATAGTGATATAGACAAAGTGTGTTCTTGTTGAGCTCATGGAATAAGTGTTTAATAGTGTAAAATTGTGAGGTGGGCTGTCTGACCTACTTGCTAGATTTTCACATTTCGACCACCGCTACACTGGATAATTGCAAGCAGCCGAGGTGAGAGTCTTAACAAGATCCTCATGTGGATGAATGAGTCATCCTGCTCCAAAGGAAGAGGACAAAAATAACTTATCAGTGTGAAGTCTGTACCACACAGTACTCATGTTCTGTATGCATGAAATTTACTAAAGAACATCCTGGATAAGTTGCTTTAAATCCTGCTGGAATAAAAGATTGAAATCTTTTTGCCATGACGATCTCCGATAACCCTGCTATATGAAACCTTATTCACAGCTACAGTGAGAAAGTAACACGCACCTGCCGGCCAATCAGAAACAAGTATTGTCATTTGTCTGTCCTGGAGAATATCTTACATCAGTTTGTATATCTACTTTAAACACACACCGCGGTACAGTGAGGTAAAACTGTCGATAGTGTCGATAACTAGCGATGTAACAATAAGCTGTCGTGTCATCAAAGTAAAATTAATACGCGACTCTGACTCAAGTTCCACATATTGTAACTGAATAATCGGCATTAATATGTACAATAAGTCCACAAACTTTATGTCACTAAATACAATACGTCCCATGATATGGACACTGTTGATGCTTGTTGTCATGGTTACAAAGTATCATGTCAAGCGACAAGTAAAATTGGAGCTACGTTGCAAAGTTGGCAGATGAGCAAAGAGAAACGGACGGCTTTATATAATCAGCCTCAGGATGATAATAGTGGCGTTTACTGATGCCACTGATCGCACACGCGTGCCGGCCAATCAGAATCCGGCGTGTTCATTTGGCCATGGTGGGAAACATGCTACGATGGAATAAATTACTGCTGGAATCATGCGAAGTACGGAGAGGTTAGCAAAAGATTTGCGTCTGTCATGATGTCATACATTTGTATGTTAATGTTATTATGATACCGTTGCATCACTGAATGTAAGCTATGACAGCATAATTCATGACGCGATTAAGACGCGATTGAGTTCAAGCAAGCTGCATATCTGATTAAAATAATCAAGGAGGGTTTTTTTTCTAATAAATTAAGATAAAAAAAAGTTTAAAACTGGAATTAATTCCAGCAAATAAATATAACAATAATATATCGATATGATTTAGTGCGGTTTTTTTCCTGCTTTTCTTACTTATTATTAAAATAGCAAACATATTATACTGTATATACATAATTTTATTTAGCTGAAGTTTAATCAATGTACAGTATATATATAAATAAACAGCTTCATACACTATAGCTGAAGAAAATCATGTCTTTTTTTGTTATTTATTGTTGCTATTTTAGTGACATGATAACAAAACGGTTATTAACGCTTGTTGTCATGGTTACATAGCATTGATTACGGGCACTGATTTCAAAATCTGCGAGTTAAATTTGGACCGAACCGACGATTCACAAATTATAAACACCAATTAGAAAATCGTAAAGGAGTATTTTGATTTGGATGTGGTGTTAATGTCTTACTATGGCTTTATAGCTGCTTTAAACATGCTAGCTAGAGTAAAGTTATCAAAAGTGGTGTGTGTGAGACGTAAGCTATCAACATAAGTTTGTTAATGATATTATGACAGTGTTGTGTGTGTGTTAACAATGACATCACAGCTTACAGAAGCAGATAAAGCATTTTTGGATGCAATCTCGTCCGTTTAAGATGGAGAAACTTGTCTCATGTCTGCGATAAAGAGTTATTTGAGAGGTCTTGGTTATCAGAACAATTGCAAGTAATTTGTGGGTCCTTGGTTGAAAAATGGAAGGAATGAATAAAGACGTTAATCATCGTGTGGAAGGTTATAATCTCTGTCGTGTGGAGAAAAAGAAAGAAAAGAAAGAGCGAGTACTTTTGTGTTCAGCGCTTGGGTGTGTATAACATGCAATTAGCTGTTCAGCTAGTGACAAACTGAAATTACTCCGTGTCAAATCATGTCACGGAGTTAAAACGTTGGAGTGTAACGCGATGACGCGGTTCGGATCCGTATCCGAATTTAGATTTTAATATTTGAAAAAAAAAAAAAAAAACATCCGAGGTGCCATCACGGTGTGCGAATATGGATATTTACCAACATAATAAATATATTTTTTGTGTGCTAGATTTCCATATTTTATTTAAAGAATTGATCAAATCAGATTTTTTAATCAAATTGCAGCAAAGGTATAATTTATGCGTAATTTAAATACATACGTATTTGCAAAAGTTAAATCGACCAGTTTTAACGTTCTTTACACAGATTTTAATTATTAAAATTCATTAAGTTGAATTAAAGGCAAAGATTTAATTTAAATATTTACTTTGGACATATTTGCTTCAGAAAAATTTTTTTCAAGGAAACATGTCAATAATTTAGCGATATAGTAAATATATAATATATAAAATATACTTTCCATCTGAAAGTAAAAACCTCTCACTCACACATCTGTTCAGTGTCTTCCTTTGCTGTAGCAGTCCTGATGGTCTCAGCCGGACATGCTGTGAATCTTCCTGGCCAGATCTCGGTGAACGAAAGCAGGATGCATGTACATAAACTCAGCATGGTATTTATTCAGCAACAAACTAGAGAAATCCTAAAAAGGTGAGAGTCGAAACCAGGAAGTAACTAGAAATAGCAAACAGGAAATGGCGAGAATAAAGTAGGAAACATCTGGATTATTGAGGCAAATGCATGATAACGCATCAATATGAGACAAGACACTAAGACACATTCCTGCTGCTTATACAAGCACAGGAAACATTGATGTTTTAAACAGCGATGATGTGATATTCGGACCAATCAGAGACAAGGGGGCGGAGTCAGAACTAACGAGGCAGTAATTAGCAGCGCTGTTCTTTTTTCTTCAAGATATCTTTGCTTTGCTCTTTAAAGGTCCGACAGTTGGATTTTTTTTCTTCAAGGAGGGAATAATCAACGAACTAATACGAACCAGGTGCACACTATCAGGTAACAGTCCAATGATGGAACAGGGGGCGGAGCCTGGACCAACTGGACACAGGTTCTTTCCAAAATAAAAATAAGTGCTCCTACAATCCACATCTGAATAAGAACACATTAGCTGTTTATTCTGAATAACGTATTCATATTTGTAAACTCTTCACAGTCGACTTAACGATACACGAAGACGTGATGACGGTTCACTGAGAAGGATGTTCTTTTCACAGTGGTGTAACGCTCGCGCTCATGCTCGTCTCTCAGTCGTACAGCTGCACATCACCTCCTGATGTTTTCCTCCCTGCTTTTCTTCATCAGAATGAAAATGACACTCGCACACAACTCATCTATATGGTAATATTACCTCATGCTACACGCAGGAACAATATCGTCCTCACATACGTTATACGCTCTCGCCAATGTAAACACGCCTCCGCAGGAAATCCAGCATGTGTTTATTGTTTAAAGGATTTTCTCCAATTGGGTCCATTTCTGGTTTTTGCATAAGCAAATATAACGAAATGAGAAATGTGGAACTGTAATATACTGACAATGTGCGGTGAAATTGGTGCGTATTTTCCATTTCATACACCACAAACACAACAAGCTATGATGTCGATTGTAACTTTTTATAAATTCGTCTCTGACCAGGCTTCCGTTACGTACAGTCAGGATTCGACTTCATCATATTCACAGCGCAGTGCTGCCTGCTCCTCGTTTTGCCGTGTCTGTTTAACTGCTCCTGCAGGAAAGAATATAGTGCAGACATTTTGCCGGCTGCTTATATAAGCACAGGAAACGTTGACACGATGACGTGATATTCGGACCAACAGATAAAAGTGCAGGTATTTGTGCAAAGATAAAAGTAGAGGCAGTTGATTAACTGAAGGCAACAGAAAACAAGGCCGTTTTTATCTTCTTTTTAGAACAGTTGGGGCAGATCTGATCTCTTTGGGGAGCAGTGGGCAGCACAATGGCTAAATGCCATTTCACCCTGCTTAGAAATAATTCCAATGTTGTTGTAATTCACCTACTTAACCACTAGAGCGCCAATCTTGACTAATCTAGACTAATGTACCTTTAAGTATACCAACCAAATTGAAATTGGCAAAAAAAATGCAGAAAGGTTTGGTTGGAATAATTGGTTGTCTTTATTTCTTCTGCATTTTGGTATTTTATTATCGCTCACATATTACACAGGCGGTTTATTTTTTTTTATTTGTAGGACATTCTGTTAGTGCTTTCACGGAATTTAAGGGCTGCTTCGCTTCCTGACACTGAGCCGATTTAAGACCGTGTTGTTTTTCAGAAAATCTCACTTGGGTGTGACTCAGTTTTACACCCTTAATGGAGCATATGGAGAAAAGGTCAGCCTTTCTTATTTCCCCTCCTGCTTTAGAGACGGAGTCTACATTACCGTTCTTCCTCACTGAAGCTGAACACTGTGGTGGTTAGAGATTTTATAGCTGAGGTAACTCGGCTCATTCATCATCCCAGCGCACTTTTTAATCATATAATTCCAATGATAAGCCATCCTGTATGTGTCACATCTGTCTGGAATGGTACACCAGGGAACAACACCGAGAACTGGTTGCACAGCATCTGGTTAATTTCCTTTACATATTAATTATGAGAGAACGCTCTGGAATCTGATTTATATCCAGCATCAGAACAATATTGTTGACTTATAAGGTCATTTTAAATGTTATATATATATAAGATATAAAACGCATTCATAAGCCATGATCAGACTGCTCGTCTAAGGTTTTTGTTCATTTCCATGTTTGTTTTTATCATTTGTGACCATTCTAGTTTTCTGTGGAAGTGGGAATAAATGGTCAGACTTTCTTCAGTAGAAGGAGAGATTGGACTAACTTTTGTGCTGATGAGTGGGATTGGCCAGAAGCAGCAGGGCTTGGTTAGGAATTCTCTGGGAGTGGGCAGGATTGGTCAAAATGTCTGTGGAAACAGGTGAGATTGGTCAAACACTTTGTGGTGACTGGTAGAATTGGTCGGAATTCTTTTGGGAATGGATGAGATTGGTCAGAATTCCTATGAAAGTGGGTGGGATTTTGGTCAGATTTCCTGGGAGAATGGGTGGGATTTTGGTCAGAATTCCTGTGAGAGGGAATGGAATTGGTCAGAATTCCTGGGAGAATGGGTGAGATGGGTCAGAATTCCTGTGAGAGGGAATGGAATTGGTCAGAATTCCTGGGAGAATGGGTGAGATGGGTCAGAATTCCTGTGAGAGGGAATGGAATTGGTCAGAATTCCTTGTGGCAACAACATCTACTATTTACCTGGATGATACTTCCTCGGGCCCTGAGAAGAATTGGTGACCTGTCCAGGGTGTACCCCACCTCTCACACGAAGTCAGCTGGGATCCAGCTTCCTCGTGACCCATAACAGATAAGTGGTATAGATGATGGATGGATGGATGTTTCTTCATCATTGTGCCAGGATTGGGAAGAACAGGAAAATCTATGGCAGCGAAAACACTGCCCTGGCTCTTGAAATCCCAGCACAAATGTATATTACAGGTAAGTCATGAACTCTGTGTGATCACCCGGACACATCTACTAATGACTGAAAGAAAAAAAGCCTTTCAGGACTTCTAACTATTGGGATACTTAATAAACAGAGCAGCCTGACCCCTAGGGGTCTTGGCGTATTTGCACATTGAAAAGTTCTACTAATTTAGTATGCAGTGCATTGTATCAGTCTGTGTGCTTGCTTCTTTTAGAAATCCAAGCTTGACCGTGTTTGGATAAACAAGGGGGAGTTGTGCATATACTCCTCTAACATTTTAGTAAAGCTCTACACAATTGATCTCGCGTGTCTGAGAAGAGTCGGAGCCTGGCTCCTGATGGAGCAGTTCATTAAAACTGAGGCTGTGGGAATGGCAGTACAGGATTCCCCCTGCGGTGAGGGACAAGCTTACCTTCCTCACATGATCAAAGGGACACGGCGACCACAGCGTCGGCTAAGACACCCTGACGGGAGAGGAGACGAAATCCAACCTCACAGCAATTCCTTTATTTAATTAACAAGTAAAGGCTTTTCCACTGCGATCGACAAGGTCCTGAAGCACAATGCTTTATTCTTGGGTGACTCAACACTCCCTATTAAATGAATAGAAATATAATTAGCCCACTGGCAGCAATGCTAATGACATCATCTACCCAGATGACATCATTACTTATTCACGTGTAAACAAATAAATGAATAAAAAGTAATAAACGACACCATCCCACTACTCACATCTCAGATAACCTCAGGCTGAGCATTAGCAGTGGAAACTATTTTTAGTTCCCGTTGCTGCAGGACCCTTTGTTGGGAAACGACTATAAAACCGTTGCCGTGGTTACTTGCTTTCAGGAAAATGGATATACAATATAACACTGGGTTACATAAGAAAATAATTGATTTAAATGCACACGTCTTACTTAAATAATCATGATGATAAAAGAGGTTAGAAACGATTATAAAATACAGTATATGTTTTTAATAGAAATCAATACATGAAAGGCTTCTGTGGAGATCAGTTGTCACAAGTAAGTGTGTATTTTAGCAAAGCGGGGGTTTTTATTTAGGTTTTTTTTTAAACATGGAAAAGCTAATTGATATCTATATTTAAATGAAACAGCCAGAACTCACACCGAAATGTGTATTACCACAAACCAGACAGAACGTTGTCTGAAATCATATAAAGTCTTCTGCATGGTTTCTTTTTTTTAAATGTAATTCCACAGGAAACAGCAGGAGGAATGAGGCAAGAGGAAGAACCGCGACTTTTCTGAGACGTGTCAAGTGACATCAAGTGTTTATTTTTGTTTGTTGGCTTGTTTATTTCTTTTTTTGCTCCAGGTTTTACCTCAAGGTCACAAGTGAGGGGAAAGTGAGAAAAACAAAGAGGCAGGATAAAGTGCTGGTGAAAAATGAGCCTTGTTAGTGAGTGAATGTGAGGAGATTTATGATGTGGATATAGAAAATATTTCATCGCCAATCTTTATTTCATGCATTACTGACAATAATAAATCTAATCCAGAGCGCTAGGCTACTCGCTTAGCCGATGCGCGCTTCCTGATGAGCATTTGGTGGATAAAGCTCTTGGTTTATACACTTTTAGGTGTCTCTGGGTTTATTGTTCGTATTTTATTTCCCCTTGTGGAGTTTTTCCTTTTCTTAATAAACGTTCTGGTGTTTTACCCCACTGTGCTTTCCGATGACAAGCTCGGTGACATTTGCCAGCAGCTGTTGTTTCGTATGCACAAGTGAGACACCTGTGAAATTAATCAAAATGTCAAAATGCAATATCAGTACGTCATAAAAATGTCTCACCGAAGACACTCCGTAATTAAGAATCTCAAGGTCATGCCGTCAGCGGGCCGGGCCGTGCCGCTTTTACAACTGTTATCCAGTGGCTCGACATTTTGACCCTTCGTGAAAAATATGAGCAATTCAGCAACACGTTCCCGAGAAATGATGATCTTTGACCTGAGGACAAAGTTCGAATTGATTTTTTTCATTTTTTTATATAATCTCCCTTCCACTTCTGGTCAATACTGTAGCTGTAATCACCCCTGTGTTCCTCAGCTGACACTTCTCTCATGAGTCTCTTCCGTCCTGAAGATAAACAAAGGATTTAACACTTTCAGGGCTGAAACTTAACACGTTTTTGTTCTGTACAGTTCAGGAATGTTTGCTATCTTGTCTGTAGCACACTAATAATTGAGGAAAAACCCGTTTATAATGTAATTAAATTAAATAATAAACAAACAAACAAAAAAAAAACAGGTTAGGTTTTTTTTTTTTAATATAAGTTCTAGTTCTTTATCATTTATGTCATTTTTACTTATACTATAGTTTTACATTTATTCCAGCCTTTTAGTTTATATATTTAAATTTGACTTGTTATGGGAAATTAATCAACGTTGTGGTGGTAACACTGACTTTATCACTCATTATTTTCTGCATTATTCTCCGTCTTTATTCACCGACTCTTTAAATCCTTGAACGGTTTAAAGACACTACATTCTGGTGACCTGTTTTAGATTTAAAAGTCGAGTTGTCGTTTGTGTTAAATAAAGCTCAAGGAAGTTGTTCTGGAGTATTTTGTCTCCAGACACCAATTACTTACACACACACACATACACACACACACACACATTCTGCACATAGATACATGATGTAGGGTTTTAGTTGAGACTTCACTTACAGGTTGCCTACTGCAGTCTCTCTACATATTCTTTTCCTCGTCTTTACACACACACACATACACACACACACACACATACACACACACACACACACACACACATACGCACATACTAGTGTTTCTCTCTATTCTTTCTTTAAGCATGTCCGTCTTAACCAGCCGGTGCTCTCTGATGTCTATCACTTCGCTTCACTGTTCAGCTTTGATTCTTACATGTGATTCATTTATTTTCACATCTGATTTTTAGATGATTCATTTATTTCCATGTTTTTTTTTGTCTTGTTTTTACACATCATTCATATTTTTTTATATGTGATCCTTACATATGATTCATTTGTTTTCATTTGTGATTTTTCTTTCCTTTATTTCCTCATTTGATTCTTACAAACGATTCACTTTTCATGTGATTCTGGCACATGATTCATTTACTTTCACATGTGATTCATACACATGACCCATTTTCCCATGAGCTTCCAATACGTGATTCGTTTATTTCCACGTGTGATTCTGACCACGGGGTTCATTTTTCACGTGTGATTCGCAAACAGTTCAGTCATTTTCACATGCGGTTCTGACATGATTCGTTTACCTTCACGTGTAATTCTTATAAACGACTCATTTAGTTTGCTCCTGGTTATTCACATACGATTCACGTGTGACTTTATTTATCACGTTTGTTACATAACCACAGGAAAAACAAGCTCAGATGTGAGGGTTTCTTTTTTTTTTTCTGTAAGGGTCACTTAAGCATCGCTTCAGCAAGCACAGCCATTATTCTATGAAAGTTCTTCTGCGATAACAATGATAGAATAGTTATTAGGTGTATTTTTATATTCCGCTTAATCGTGAAAGAAAACGGGTTCTGTGAGCAGCATCCAGCTCCAGAAAGTGAGCTTCCCGCAGTGCTGCTGGTCAGGATATCATTATTTCAGCCCACACGCGGCTCACTTTTAGCAGGTGTGTGAGATCATTTGAATGTTTTATAAAGCAGGATGTATTTTAGATTTTTCCGGCTCTGGACTGAGACTTCACATGGTGTTGGATTGAACATTCTGGCTGCCAGGATGTTACATCAGTTGTTGTTGTTGTTGTTTCCCCCGACTTCTAATGGAGATATGTGTGCGAATGTCATTTTGTTGTCGAGGGTCAGATGGCGGATTTCTGTCCGTTTGGTTGTTGGTAGCGTAGTGCTGTTGATGTTGGCGTTGGCTTGGACGTTGAATTGATGAGGATCAGGTGTAAAGAGTGTTGTTGATTTTGTTGGTGAGATGGTCTTGTTGTTGGCTGCCCATTTTTTGTGTGTTGTGATTGTAGGTTGCTGTGTTGATGGTGATAGTACGGTGATATCGTCGGCGTAGGTGATGAGTTCTGGGGGAAGATGTTGAATAGGAGCGGTGAGAGAACGGCACCTTGTGGGACTCCGCTGTTGATGTTGTGCGTTTTGCTCAGTTTTGTTGAGTTTTTCTTGCGCTTGTCTCCCGTGCAGGATGTTTGCAAGCCTTCGTGTGATGCTGTTGTTGATCCGGGTGCCAGAGTTGTTGGTGTTGTAGGGGTTGTGCTTGCTGTTGCTGATCTAGAAGCTGTTACTGTTCTTGCTAGACTTGTTGCTGGTCATCAGTCATAGCTCTATTGTGCACCTTTTAAAAAAACAGCATCATTATTATGTTTAAAGGCCTGACATTTATCAAGAAAGTCCCTCTTTTCAACTTTAAAGTGCTCCTGAAATCAGAATTGGTGATTTAGAGATGTCCCTTACAGCTGCTATTGACACTAACTGCATATATAAATATTGTTTTTGTCCACTTGATTGGTCTCTGGAATATTGTATACTCTTCTAGCTACACAACAGCAGTTTGTTAGATAATTAAGCAGTATTAGTTTAGCTTGTTAGCCATTTATTAGCACATTGCCAAAGAATTAGCATCAAGATGAGTATGTTTAACAGAATAAATAGGAACAGGCTTAGGAACAGGATTCCCTTCTGAAACAGGAAGTCGATTGGTGACTAATGTCCACAGCAGTCAATAGCATTCAAGACGGCATTAGCAGGTGAAAACGCTTCCATTAAAAGGTCACCAGTCTCCATGTTTAGCTAGTTCACTAAGCTACTGTCAGGTTTGTTTTGACTGGGTGGGGTTGTGATGTATTTCACTTGTACAAAACATCGTAAGCCATTCCGTGCGCTCTTTATTGTTCTAATTCTCCAGCAGCAAGCAAGCTCCTGGTTCAACGTTTAATACGTTTGCAGTTCATTCTCATGAGCTGTTATGACCCTTGCTTCCTTTTTTTTTTTTTTTTTTTTTAAGCGATGAACAAAAGGAGCAACACTTCCTTCTTTTTATTCCATCGACGAGCCTTCGTGATGTACTACACTACTCAACGCTAATAGTTTCGCTGTCGAGCCGCTGATTTATATTAGATTTTCGCCTCCCATCCAGCACCTCCGCCAGCCTGAGTCTGCAGATTTGTAACCAAAAGGACAAAATCTTTCAAGAAGCCATTACCCCAGTAACTGCGGGAATGTTTTTATTTTCTCTTCACCAGCCCTGCAATCACGAGTCAATGATATGAAATAAATAATTCTCATGGAAGGACAGAGCGAACGAAAAACACTTTCTGTTTAGTCTCCTCTCCACGGCTCGTGTGAGAAAGGGAAATGTGTTTACTCCAGTTATTGTGATTGATCATCAAACACGGATCGTTTCCTCTCAGCGGCATGTCTCGCTTCCGCGCCATTTTAAAGACAGACTGGTTCTGCGTTTTTAAAATATGTGACTTCGAGGGAAAAACATGACCTAATGCGACTTTCATAGCGCACCGGAGAGTAATAAACATGAGTGACGGCGATGTCGCGGGCCTCGCGGTGTGGACGCGCAGTCGCAGCGGTGAAAGCTTCGGAAAAAGTTTAAAAATAGACAAACATCACGTAGGCGCTCGTCGGGAGAGCGCGCCACATCCTGAGAGCGCTTTGTGCTGAAGTGTAGGATTAAAACTCCATGACAAGTCCGATATTTACACCGAGCAAGAAAGGATCGCTTTCAGAGAGTTATTGCAGCATCATCCGTATGTGTGGGTCTGTTTTAAGCGTATTATCATGATGAAACAAGGTCTTGTCGTGTTCGGTTACTGTTACCAGCCCAAGTTGATTAATTTCCTGTAACACAATGACTTTTTCCCTTTCAGTCACATCAGCAAACAGAAGCAAGAAAGCAGGACAACTGACTCAAATAATTAGCACCTCTTCTCCGTTCCGCGTTCCCAATTTTGTTACGTAAAATTGCAGTTTCTGTTCTTTTCTCCCCTCAAGGGGGCGACCGCATCACACGTAACCTTTTCGCCAAATCATTGTGTGCTTTTTTTTTGTTTTTGCATATCTATTTTAAAAATCATGGCGCCCCCCCCGGTGATCCCGGGCCCTAAGCGAGCATTTACGCCACATACAAGGAAAAAAAGTCTCCTGACTGACATATTTATCTAGCTAGATATTTTCCTAATTGTCAGGTCATGTCACATATCAGACTTTAGGACTTACACATGCTTAACACCACTTTCCCAAGACTCCAGTAATGATATTCAGAGAAAAAGGTCGATGTTAATAACAGGTCCGGACTAATTAAGCGAGAGGAAATTAATCTACAAACAGATTAGTCCAAGTGCAGCACTGAGACACCCGTCTTGCCCTCGGATTTCGTTCTCTTATCAATGTCTTGACATTTCCCCTCGGCCGGCCCAGGCCACTTCTACCTGACATTTCACAGTCGGATCCTCAGCTCTCCTCATTAACGTCATGTGACTCCTGCAGTCACTAACCTTTCCTGCTTCGTTACTACTGTGCACCTCTTAATGAGCGTCTCCGTGGGCAGTTTTAGAGCCGTGGATTTATGGTCATTACTGTTACAACTTGTTTTCGGTGGAAATTTCGAACATATTTTTCCAGTTATTTTTAGCACGCATAGCAAAGGTGAGCATATTTCAGTACAATGACCTATAAGTGCATTACAAATCCACTTCATTCTGGATTCTGATTGGTCAGAAGTTGCTAATGAATCTACGACAACAGCAGGCCCGACAGGCATCCAGATCGTAAGAGATTCCTGCTTCCTGTCCCGGTTCCCATGACAGCAAGCGCTCACGTTTGTGTTTGATCCCGTTTCGGTTCTGTCTTCGTGTGCGCATGGTTCCTTGATCCGCTTAACCAATTTGCGTGCAGAAATCGATCAAGCTTTCTTTCATCAAATCTTTGTTGTGTCTTAGTTTCCAAGCACTTCCTGTAGTGAGTGGAGGAAGGTGCAATACCTTCACGGCCCACCAGGGGGAAACTCTGGCCTACTACATGAACTTAGTGTTGCTTTGTTGGTAATTCCGGAACTTCATTTTTATATTATTAATCCTGATATTGACCAAACTCATTCAGTTTCTTCCCCATGATCACAGTCCGTACCAACAAGAGTTACAGCCCCAAACCACAGGTACAGCCCTTACCTCCAACCTCCTCCTCATTCCCCCACCCAGGGGTCCAGTCTCCTGATACATCGGTACATGGACAGAAAGCAGGCTTTACATTTGTCTTGCTTAAACAATCACTTCCTGGATTGTAGTGATGGGAACGTGTTTACCATTGATTGGCGCCACACGTTGGGAAAATCCACAGTTTTCAAAAATCACGCGCTATCCTTCTACCACTTCAGCCACAGACGGAACGGAGACCCAGAGAGCCTGGCACGCATCTGTCCTGATCGCACACACAGTAGAAGAACCAGGTGTACAGCTAGCAAACAGGACACGGTGGTTAATCCCCATCACCAGGTAACAGAGTAACCGCTAAGCGTCCCATTGGGCTCGTGGGAGCACACCCTTCCATCTGATATACGGCTCTGAAGACGCTCGATATATTTCGTAGCACACGCGCACTGGTGTACACACTTCCGTTTTATGTTCATATTATGCCTTAATCGGAGTTTTACTCAGCGTGTAATTACACAGGCAGAAATCTGAACTTGCGGCTATGGAGAACAATTAGACGCCAAAACCTCATTAACCTCATTTTGCACGTAACGTAATTTTGCGATTATTCTCCCTAAATCACGACCGATCCTCTTTATTTGGAATTTTAGCATATCAGCGCTTCAGCATTCTTCTCTCCAAAAGCAAATCAGTATTACATTTTGTTCGACTTGTAAAATAGACGAATAAACTTATTTTCCATTCGAGCAGCTGTTTGTAATATCCAGAAATCACGCGCAGCATTCATTTAGCATTCACACTTCCTGATTTGCTCTTGCGGTTATATGTTTGTTTTCCTGGTGCTGACAGAATGCCACATTGTTTCTGCATCTGATTGCAATTAAGCACGCTGTCTCCTCAATCAGCACGTTTGTGGAGTTTGCGTCTTTGTCCGACGCTAAATGAAGCATTAATCCTGCCACAAGTGGACAGTCTCGCAGCAGGTTGACGAAGTCGAGGTAAAGGCCACTCATCCTGAGATTTCTTCTCGTCTAAGTGCTTAGTCTTCAGTAAATCAATGCTAAATGTAAGAATTCTGCCCGTGGTCTAACATCCATCACTTTCACAATTAGCTCCTGATTAATCAGGGACCTATTATTGACATTTCATTAGAAAAAGCTTGTGTGGCTGCAGGACTGCTACACTAATTCTAACGCAGACATCTTTTGACCAATCAGAAATCAGACTTCAGCTGTGCCGTAGTATAACTTTAGAAAGCAGCGCATTATGACGTCTGATTCTGATACGTGTCCCTGATACACAGCGAGCGTGTGAGGTTTGAAAGTTAAACCCGCAGGAGGATAGTGTTTCACCTGGAAAATCGAGGACTTACATCATCACTTTAATATAGACTGGCATTAAGCTGAAGCTGCGTGCAGTAATATTATGCAAATTGCTTTCCAGAAATGAGTTAGAAGATGTGCAGAGAAGGAAAAAAAGAGATTCGGTTATATGTAAATACAATCCAAACATAGCTTTATTTATTTATTAGGAACAGTTTCAGCTAGGGGTTCTGCCCTAGCACTGTACATTTGAGTTCACCTCCTCAAAAACTTAACTCCACATCAGACTCCCAAAATGAATAATAAATGTAAGAACAATATTTAAAAAGCCATCTTCGTGCAGGTTTACCTTCGAATCTACATGCATACATACGCAGGTCTTAGATCACAGGATGATGGTACAGCCGGAGAGAATTTCTTAAATGATGTTTACGCCATATTTGTAAAAGTTTATAACCGTTCGCTGCTAGCAAGGTCGCTAATATAAAGCTAGCCAGACAGGATCTTTCAGAAAACCTGTGACTGTTTTATCTTTTCTAATACAGTT
Organism: Notoglanidium macrostoma; assembly: GCA_030068235.1. Taxonomy (NCBI): domain Eukaryota; kingdom Metazoa; phylum Chordata; class Actinopteri; order Siluriformes; family Auchenoglanididae; genus Notoglanidium; species Notoglanidium macrostoma. The sequence goes on along the minus strand of JAQQZR010000020.1, from coordinate 14,902,195 downwards.
CTGTTTATTCATTATTCGTTGCGGCATGGTGGTGTGGTGGTTAGCACTGTCGCCTCACAGCAAGAAGGTCCTGGGTTCGATCCCCGGGTCACCCAGG
>JAQQZR010000020.1:14876572-14892433 GCA_030068235.1 Notoglanidium macrostoma | reverse complement strand
CCCAAGATGCTGGGATTGGCTCCAGCTTCCCCGCCACCCAGACGCATAAAGCGCTATAGATAATGGATGGATGGATGCCTTAAGTTTCGCCTAAAATGTCCTTTTACTTGATTTAGTCATTTATCATATGAAGAGACACGGAATAGACTGGAATATGTTTTTCATCGCTATAAAGCTCAATCTAATGATGAATAATATTACGACAGAGCTCAATATGGTAAGCGTTGATCACTGGCTACGACAGAGCTAATGTTCTACAAGATGTAATAGTGAAATAGCCAGAGGCGTAGCTACAGGACAAGCGAGTCAGGCAATAGCTTGGGGCTCCGAGTTGTGAGATGGCCCCCTGAAGGCCAACATGAAGTCCATGAAAATGTCAACCCTCAAAGTACATAACTCCTGAAAACCCTCTGAAGGGTAACGTACGCATCTGTGCCAGGACCTGCCCCGGAGTGGGCCCTGTATTGCTAGCATGTGGGACTCACGCAAGTTTATTTTGAATTGTCACTGTCTTCAAAATGAGGAGAACAGAGGCTAGGAAAGAAAGCGAGAACAAGAAGAAGAGGAAAGGGAAAGCAGGACCGTGGTAAGTGGTGGAGGTAACCTAATGCAGAAATATTAGCAGGCTAAGTCATAAAATATATAACAGCTAGAACAACTTCATTTTGCGAAACAAGCAGCATGTAATGCAAGTAGCTAACTTAGCTCTTGGGAGAAGTTTTTTTTCTGTCAAATTGTCTTGAAACTGTGTATAAAAGCCAGCACTTTACCCAAGGTGTTCAGGTTATCTAATTGCCCTAGCACTCCATCTAGCATGCAGGATATAACACCAACAATTTCATAGTTTTCCTGACTTTCTCTAAAGGCGTCTGGTTAGTATAATGACCGTGTCCTCTTCAGCATGGTTCTGAAACATTCAGCGTCACTGCCTGACAGTTTGATGTACGTATGTCAGGCTGAAATGTCTGTTTTGGCTGTAAATACACTCTGAAACGCTACGGAGCCTCATTCAGGGAGAATATCAAATACATAAAGATGACACTATTAATTAATCATTAATATCCTTCCTTTAAAGTCAACAAAACGTTCCTCATTTATCGCGAGGCAGAAATGCCTCCGAATCAGACCATTAAATTGTCTTTTGCTTTTATGTTGCGTCATATTTGATTTGACAGCGAAGGAAAAGAAACTCCTATTTCAGCCCGTATTTTCCATCCCTGAGTATTTTATTGGTGGCTAGATGATATTGAGAAACTGTCTCGGATGCTTTTACTCAATGAAGTGGAGGTTTGGAGGTCTGAACTACACACGGGTCATTTTAATATTCTAAAAAGCTCAGAAAATCTACTTAAGCAGGCGTGTAACCCGACTCTGAATACACAGAACCTTCCACAAGTGCCTTTTTATATGTAACATTCGGATAACAGTAATCGGTGTTTGTGAGAGCGGACAGAGCTTCGATTTTGTGATTTCTCACACGGGGAGGAGACATGGAGACGTGGAGACGCAGAGACGTGGACATGTGTTTTCAGCTCTACATGTATTTAATTAAGAACATTAACATTATACAGTAAACCAAACTTTATATTGGAGCTGATTTCTCCCAAAAAGAAAGCACTTTAGTGAAGCTGTGTGTCCCCAAGGCCAGCTCGGTGAGTAAGCAGCACCTCAGTCATGTAAAGCCCACTGTCCATGCAACGCCAGGTGATCGCTCATCAATCCTAAATCCTGGCTGCTCTCCTGCACTCTGCTGCACTTTCAGTACAGTTACAGCCCGTATAATCTGAGGAACTTTTAACGTAGGTGGAAGAGCACTCCACAGATCCGAGCAGAATTTTCTGTCTGAGAAACTGGAGCGCCACCAAGTGGCCCAGCCTGTACTTACAGTTCATATCTATCTTCATGGGAACTCCAGGACATCCTGGAGAAAGTATTCTGCAGCGAAGATAATTGCATTCCTGAAAAATTAAGACAATATTACAGCATACGAGTGAATAAGATTAATGTCTAATACACTTTATAGACTTATTTGATATAAAATTACACATATATTGTTGTTTGTTTGTATAGCTGATACAGTGGAGATCGAAAGTTTGGGCACCCCAAGTAAAAATGTGCATAAAGAAGCTGAGGAAAGATAATTCTAACAATATATAATATAATATAATATAATATAATATGTCAAAAAAAGTTGGATTTTATTTTCATCATTTACACTTTCAGAAGACAGAAAACCAAATAATGGTGTAAAAGTTTGGGCACCCTGCAGAGTTACTACCTTGTACTGCCCCCTTTGGAAAGTATTACAGCTTGTAAAGGCTTTTTGTAGCCAGTTAAGAGTCTTGCGATTCTTGTTTGAGGTATCTTCGCCCATTCTTCCTTACAAAAGTCTTCCAGTTGTTTGAGATTTCTGGGCTGCCTGTTACGCACTGCTCTTTTAAGGTCTATCCATAGATTTTCAATTATGTTAAGGTCAGGAGATTGTAGAACTTTCCGTTTAGGCCTCTTCATGTAATCCACCGTTGATTTTGAGGTGTTTCGGATCGTTATCCATTTGAAGAAGCCATCCTCTCTTTAACTTCAGCTGTTTCACAGATGGCATCAAGTTGGCGTCCAAAATCTGCTGAAATTTTATTGAATCCATTTTTCCTTCCACTCGTGAAATGTTCCCTGTGCCACTGGCTGCAATACAACCCCAAAGCATGACTGATCCACCCCCATGCTTAACAGTTGGACAGACGTGCTTTTCATTAAACTCCGTGCCCTTTTTTCTCCAAACATACCTTTGCTCATTCCGGCCAAAAAGTTCAATTTTAACCTCATCGGTCCACGGAACTTGTTTCCAAAATGCGTCAGACTTGTCTATATGTTCTTTTGCGAACTTCAGACGCTGATTTTTGTGGTGTGGACGTAGAAGAGGTTCTCTTCGGATGACTCTTCCATGAAGACCATATTTGTACAAGTATCTCTTTATAGTGGAGAGGTGTACCACAACTCCAGCGTCTGCCAGATCTTTCTGGAGGCATCGTGCAATCAGACATGGTTCTTGATTGGCTTTTCTCACAATCCTGCGAGCTGTTCTATCTGATATTTTTCTTGGTCTTCCAGTTCTTGCTTTAACCTCCACTGTTCCTGATGACTGCCATTTCTTAATTACATTCCGAACAGAGGATATTGACATTTGAAAACGCTTTGCTATCTTCTTATAGCCTTCTCCTGCTTTGTGAGCGTCAACTATTTTCAGATTCAGTGTTCTAGACAACTGCTTAGAAGAACCCATGGTGCTGATTGTTGGAGCAAGGCCAGATGAGTCTGGACATTTAAAACCTTTGAGATTGACAACACCTGGTTTTTCCACACAGTGCTTGTGAACAGTCCCTGACACTGTCAGGTCTCAGCTTTCCAAAGGGGGCAGTACAAGGTAGTAACTCTGCAGGGTGCCCAAACTTTTGCAGACACCTTTACTTGGTTTTCTGTTATTTTGAAACTGTAAATGGTGGAAATAAAATCCAACTTTTTTTTTTTACATATTATAAGAATGTCTCATCTGCATTTTGATGGCTTTTGGGGATGTTTCCATCTTTCCTTGGCTTCTTTATGCACATTAATACACATTTTTACTTGGGGTGCCCAAACTTTCGATCTCCACTGTATGTATGAGTTCATCATTTAAATATTTATTACATTTTAATTTTAGATTTCAAAATATAAACATAACACATAAATGCAAACTAATATTCCAGTTTTGCTTTCTATTGCACCTAGATACACAGTATATTTGCAATGCATGTGTGTTAATTATATATAAATGTCAATAATTACATATATTACATTTAATGATTAATTAAATTGTAGTAAAGTATTAAAAAAATATTGCTGTGGCAAAATAATTGTAGAAATTCTATTTCAGTATAAAATATAAATGTCAAATAATATTACTGCTTATGTTCTTTTAATATAGAATACGGCACATGTCATTAATTCTATATGAATGGAAAATTCTATTTAACTATAAAATATTCATATTACATTAAAATAAAATTTATCTTATAGTTAAAATTAAATCAAACTAAGTAAGAAAAATAAATATAAGCATAAATAATATTGCTATTTAACTTTTTTGTATTTTAGTATTTAACTAGCATATATGTGAAATGGATATTTATATGTTGCTTTAAATATTTAAATATAAATACTAAATGTATTAAGTTATAAGAACACTAAATTAAATATTTTTTAATATAAAATTTGTTCTTTAATGTACTTATTTCAATTAATATAAATACTTAAACTGTTCATTTTTTTCTACACCTTTGTGGAACACCAGAGAGATAAAAGTAGTTCTTTCTTTAGAACGGGGTGTGTGGGGGGGGTGGGGGGTGGGGGGTTAGGGTAAGGGGGAGTGGATTGTTCATGTTATTGCCCCATGGTGGAGAAAATGCCACAAACAGTGGCGAAGACGTGATGAAGTGTCCTTTGGAGGATGAGAAAATATAATCCAGCATGCTGGGGGTGCCTTAGTTTTCATTGCACAGAATTTTGTTTGTAGTAGTATTTTGGTAATCATAATTGACATTTTTTAATATGCAAATGTTCATGAAGAATCCATGAATATGCAAATGAGTGTATGACATCATCAGGTGATTTCTGGTGACACTGCGCTGGAGTTACACCTGATAAACTCCAGAGAAACTCCTCCCACTTTCATAGGTTGAGTTCCGTGATGGGACAGCAACACACACACACACACACACACACACACACACACACACACACACACACACACTCACACACACACACTTGGTGCTGTTGCCAATAAAAAAAATATATATATCTTGTATTACATTAGAAATATTTGTTAAGTAGCGATCATGTCATCAATTTATGCTTTATTTTCCTTACATTAAGTTCTGTGCATTCTATACAGCTAACAGAAAGAAATGTATATCCATGATGAATGTTTTTAAACATTGGCCAAGTTCAGGAGCTGGAATGTGCAGTGTGTGCATGGTATAAATGTGTGTGTGTGTGTCGGAGGTCATACTGTACTGACGGTGATGTGTGAACGCTCTCGGTCTCAGCTGTACCCGCTGCCTTATCAGCTCAGCCTGGGAAAAGGGAAGCCATTAATGTTCCAGCTCGAATAGGAAGCTGTTACATAAACACAGCCTCGTTCCCATGACCTTTAGCAACCCCTTTAAAAACACACACACACACACACACACACACACCTGCATTACTGTACCTGCACCTGCACCACTGTACACACACCTGCACTGCTATAATCACTGACATGGTGAAGTTTATTGAACATTGATGGAAGGAGTCTCCAGTGTCAGTGCCCTGTAACAGTCAGAGGGAAAGCTGTAGCAACATGACAAGCTCCTTTTTTTTTTTTTGGCCAGGTCCACTTTAATGTGTTTTAGTATTAAAATGGTGTTTTAGAACAAAAACGACCTCCATCCAGACTAGCATTTTCACTCCCTATCAGAAACGATCTTCATCCATACTAACACGCCATAAAACATATACAGCGCAGTCGGTATAAACAGGAAGCAGATTGACTAGTCTGCAGTTGGTTGCGTCGTTGCAGATCGCTCGAATAATTTCTCACCTCCTGCACATGTCGGAAGTTGTGGTGTTATAAAATGCAGAGTTTAGCTGCGGAACAGCTGGTAGCAAAGACAACAAGGTCAGGAACGCCTGTAATTCCTTACACACGCTGCGTTCACCACTGCTAGTCCAGGCTGAGGCAGAAAAGCGGAAAGGGTCACGTGACAGGAGCGTGACAACTCAGGAAAGAATACGTCATGACTGATAACACTCAAGCTTCCAAAAGTCTATGTTTCTGGCCTTCCACACTAAAACTCTGTTTTAGAGGCTTGATAACTCCAGACTGGTATGGACACCAGGCATTAACGTAGCAAAAGTGATGCGTTTTAAAACTAAAACCTTTTAATCTGAACACAGCTTCAGTCTTTTTTAACATCGAGAGAGAAAGAAAGAGAGGCTGGTGAAAGAACGACTGATATAGCTGCTATAACATACGTCACGAGAGAACAGGAACTAAACCGCGAAACTGTTTCTTGGATGTTTCACAACACTGAGGATTTCACCTCAGCACACTTCACTGAACATTGCTGTATTTTCTTAAAACCTAAAAAAAAAACAATCCTAACCCACAAACCCCAACCATTCATCCCAAATTTCATTTACAAATGACAAATGTAGTACTTAAAAGAGAGTGGATTAGTGTATATATAATCTACAGCAAAACGGAGTTCCTGCTCTCCTCTTCTTAGCTGTTCTTCTTCCCCTCCTCTTCCTCTTCCTCTTCTTCTTCAAGCTCTTTGTTGTCTTCTGCCTTTGTGTATGTCAGATTTGTAAAAATGAACCCACATGTGCGCCTCTTTTACTTTAAGTTCGGAGTGGTGTGTGAACCCTCCTGGAGCGGAGTGTTTACACCCGGACAGCTGTGTGTTCATCGAGTTCTTGTTATGATGACGTGAGTTACAATTAACGAGCATTTTTTGTTGCAACGCTCACTTTGTTCACACGCCTTTATACAGAAACACGCTGTTTTTATGGCCAAAACAAAACTCTTAGGCATTAGGTAAACAGTCACTTGCCCTGTAGTTTGTTTAGTGTTAGTCATTAGTAATTATTTTTGGATTTTTTGGTTAACTATACAATGTAAATAATGTATGGAATAATATATATATATATATATATAATTCCTTTTTTTTGTGTATATATATATACAAAAAAAGTATATATACATCAACAAAAAATGACAAAACTGTACAATTGTATATAAAAAGAATTAACTAAAGTTGAAGTAATAGAAAAAATACTTTTTATATAGGCTATAAAAATTTTATACGCTTTCTATTTTAACAGAATATAAAGAGCTTCATGTTTACATTTTCACTATCAGTGGATATTAACGTCACAGGAAGTAATCATAATTCTACATTAACCAGCTCTGTGAAATTAGCATTTATATTACCCCGTCTATTAAACATCTTTACAAAATCATGTTTTATCGGAATTAAAAAGTACATAATGACCTGCACATGTTTAAAGCAAGACTCCAAATATTTTTGCCCAGAATGTCTTACACTATAGTAATAAAACATCGAAACTCAGCAGAGGAATGTTTAAGCTCCGCCCCTTCACAATTATGACATCAAATATCCCTGAATGCTTGATTCCCAGTATATACAGTACAATCGTTCATGTCGTTACGATATACATATCAGCAATTAATTGCCGAAGATTAATTGTGACCACCTATTGTTCTCGTGTTGTTGTTTTGTTTTCAAATAAACGATACCCTGTTCAACTGTAGTGTCTCGCTTAAGGAAGACTTTACAGCTGTTCCCTAAAAAACATTAAGCAAATGAATTGAATGAAATTTCAATTTCATAAGACAGGAGGGAAGGACGACGTTCGGGTGTTTAATTTACGTCATCTTGGTGATCCTTCTGTCTGTATTTCTGTTACGCTCATTAACTTACAGAGACCGCAGTCTTGTAGAGTCTTCTTAACCCATAAATATGACAGTAACACCATCACACACACACACACACACACACACACACACAGGAAGAGAGACAGAGAGAGTAAGAGGGGGCAGTTTAAAAAAGTGAGTCAGCTGTAAGTTTCTCTCTCACCTCTAAATATAACAACAGGGTGAAAGAAAAAAATGTGATCGTGACAAACGATTCGTTAATTTTCACACGTACAGTAAGTCAGTAATGTACAGTAAGTCTTAAACATAAATGAACAGCATTTATTCTCACAAGTGATACTGACAAAGTATTCATTTGTTTTTACTTGTGATTCTGACAAATGAGTCATTTCTTTTCACATGTGAATCTTACAGAAGACTCATTCATTTCCACACGTGACTCTTAAACAGGATTCATTTATTCTCACAAATGATTCTGACAAATGATTCATTCATTCCCACAATTGACTCTAATACATGATACATGTGTTAGATATGAAGTCATATGAGCTCAAAAAAACTCGAAATGACTAATTACTAAATCAAAAATAAAGAGAATAGAAAGAAAAGTCAAAATAATGATGTAATATATTGAAATCACAAGTGATTAATGCAGGATAATTAGATAAAAGTCAAAATGATGACATAACATCTTGAAGTAATGACATATTAAAATGAAATAATGACGCAGCACTTACATTTATTCACAACTTCCTATTGCCAAAATCTTATCCTTGATTTCCCTTTGGGCATGGATACAGTATACCTATCTATCTATCTATCTATCTATCTATCTATCTATCTATCTATCTATCTATCTATCTATCTATCTATCTAGCTGTCTATCTAACTGTCTGTCTGTCTATTCGGGGATTGCAAACAGAACAAGACAAACAAGAAAAACTAAAAAATAAACAGGAAATATTAGGAAACTGAGAACTCTACATAATGCCATATTAACGGTGCTGTTTGTGTATTGTTTATGTTCATGAAGTAGAAAGTGCTGTTAGCTGAATGTCCATGAGGGGGCAGTAGAGCATCTACAATCCCTCTGCATTCTCTGTGGCCTTTAAAACGAGAACTAGGTGGGTTATAATGACAACGAGGAGCTGCAAGTCAGTTTACGGCAGGTTGTAAGTTAAGTAACGGTATTTAAAACAAGCATTTTGTAAGAATTTTAATAGACTCTGCTATGTGATACTGAAGGAGGTATCTTACATGCATTTGTGTAATAAACATCTCAATAAACAGCTTCCTTGCCTGTTACATACACTATATAACTACAGGCTTGTTGGATGTTAACATGCTTGAAGATCTAGAAAAGCTGCAGCGTTTAATGAACTTGCAGTTCTTCTCTTCTCTTCCCTGAATAAGCAAAATTCATAATATTACAGGAAGTAACCCAAGGAAGTTGCTGAAAAACAGACAGAGATGAAAGTGTCTGGTGTCTGGGAGATTGCATGGAGCTTCCTGGAGAAAGCAGGAGAGGGGGATTAAGTGGGAGGATTGAGACAGTTCCCACGGCAACGTGCGCTTGGCCGACATAAGGAAGACGATGCTCGAGCAATCACTTATCTATAAAGAGTGTGAGCTGATAGAGGAGGAGTGGAGGACACGAGGGACCAAGTACCCCCAATTTAATTTAGACAAGCTTCAAATGTGTGTGTGTGTGTGTGTGTGTGTGTGAAGTCTGGATTAAGGTACAGGCAGAACTGCAGTCTCAGTTGATAGGGCTGTTTTCCTGAATGGTAGGTTTCCTTCTTGCATCTGTCTTAGTCCTGACTATTAAAGTCATGGTCTTGGTCATGCACTCTTTAATCTTGGTCTTGTTTTGGTCCTGGTTGATCTGAGTCTTGCCTTGGTCATGAGTTTTGGTTTGTTTCAGTGTTAATTTTGTCTTGGTCCTGACTAATAAAGGTTTTGGAATTTCAATCTTACCTTGGACTCAGTTGATATGAGTCTTGTCTTAAAGGACTCAGTCTTCTCTTGGTCCAATCTTAGTCCTGACTGCTAAAATCTTAGTCTTGGCTTTGTCTTTGTCCTGTTGATATGTTGATATGGCCTTGTCTTTGTCCTGTTTAATAAAAGTATCAGTCTTGTCTTGGTCTCATAAATTTTTTATCTCAGTCTTGGTCTCATATTATTAGTCAGGACCAGGACAAGACTCATACTAAACTCGAAAATACTCAAACATTTGGTCTTTGTCTCATAATCTTTAGTCTTAATCTTGCTGTAATATGAGTGGTAAAAATCGTCTGGTCTTCTCAGTTGATTTGGTCTTTGGTATGGTCCTGATTTGGTTTTGGTCTCAGTTGACATGCATCTTGGTCTTATCTTGGTCCTGACTACTAAACATCTTGATCTCGTGCTCTGTAGACTTGGATTCTTAGCAATAAACATTTTGGTCTGTGTTTTCAGATGGTCATGACTGCATGGAGTCTCTTCTGTATATACACATATATATATTTTTTATTTTGACCAATGTTTTTGGTCACACTGCGGTCAGACTTGTGGTCATTGTACGGTCTTGTGATGCGTCTGTTTTCTGAACATTCCTGTATGAAGGTGCGAATGCTCTTTCCATCGTGTCGTTTGGTGTGGAAACCCTACACCATCATCCTTGTATGGAACAATCACACTTATTGTTTGGGGTAGAAATATACTACATAACATACTGAAGTGCACGTAGTGAACACACACACACACACACACACACACACAGTAAGCCCTCATTGTCCAGGTCATAGTTTTAAAGTGCCCTTGTCGAATTTGTGTTACACAACCGTTGGGCTGCCTCTAAGTCTGACCATCCTGTTTGTTGATGAGAAAACATGGCTTGACATTTGCAAAAGAGGCCACGCCCTCCAGATCCATCTCACCCCCTACTCACAAGCCCATTCTCCCACCCTCCTCCTTGAAGACCTCTGCATTTCCTGTTAGTCACAATAATGGAGGAACAACGAGCTGGGCTTCCTGTTTCTCAGGCTGGCGAGGAAGGAACCGGCCGTCTGGTCACACGGTGCTCACTTCTTCCTCTCTCTCTCTCTCTCTCTCTCTCTCTCTCTCTTCAGTGGGATGTCCATCCACCTGTTTATACACCACTTTTCCTAAGAAAACTCAAGAATAGAAATTCGAAAGAACAGCTAAATGTTGCAAAAGTATGTTTACACTTGAGCGAGGTGAAAATATTTCCAGTAACTTCGCAGGAAGAAAGCTGAACAATGTTGAAGTTTGGATGTAAACATACCGTGTAATTAGTTGGCGAAAGATCCTGGACGTGGCTTCACACACCGGGAGCAGGATGGATGCCCCCCATCATGTCCCCACTCTGAGCTTGCTTTTGATCAAAGAGCAGCTAAATTTACGGCGGACGTTTGTGTCTTGTTTCCGATGTTTATCAGGAAGAAACCGGACACACAGTAGGTGATTCTGATGGTTCAAACCAGGTAAAGAGGAGCTTCAGCTGCAGCAGGATGCGGCGCTCGGGAACACCCGACATGATTGGTGTGCCAAGTGCATCGAGTTGATATCACGTACATAAATGTGCAGTACATGCAAAATAAAAGTTAATGAAAAAGTATTTCTTATTCTGCGAATCTTTCTTGAACTTCATCTTTAACCAGAGGACATATTCCGAGAAGTAATCGTTTACTTTTACTGATTTTATTTTCTGTCCATTAGCATGCTTTGTTTATTTTTGGCATCGTCACTAACGTGTCGGTGTTGGTAGCTATCCAGAGTTTAACATCATCCTATTGGTGGATTTTAGACAAGACTCATAGCAAACCAAAATTTCTGACACTGACGGAACTTTCTTTTGGTCACAGTGGCGCTAAATAATCACGATGTGCCTTCTAAGATGGCCGATCTCACCTCACGACCGAATCATTCTTTTACAATTTGTCATTTTTGTCTTGCGAAAACCATACACTGTTAAAGCCTTTTCGTAATTTGTGTATGCTCTGCTCCAGCACAGTTGGCTATTTATTAAATACTTAATTCAACAGTATCCATATTTCCACCATTGTTCTGTTTTTTTTGCCCACGGTGACATTTCTACTCCATAGCTACAGCTAGATGCCACTCAAGCACACCTCGGTGTGAGCGTCAGAATTCCCGGCAGCCTTTGAGACGGAGGAATCTCACTCGAGCGAGACGCCGTTACTCGCCGTTAATGAATAATTCACCCCATTGGACTTGTTTACGCCGTGCCATCAGCGTGCGACCTCCAAAGCAAATGTTTCGATATGGCCGCCGTTTGTTTACTCTGCACCACACTCAAACCCCTGGAGGTCCTCTGGGAAGCCTGGCTCTACACTTTATATCCCAACAATAGCGGTGTTTAATACGAGCCAGGGGTTTCTAAGCAACCACCAAACTTAGTGGACCGGCGTTGGATTTCAGGGTATTTCATAATTAATTGGGTGTTATGAATAATGGATTGTGGGGAGAAGGGCTAATTTACAGTGTAGTGTGTATATGTGTGTGTGTACAATCCGCAAGGCCTGGTGCCTACTTATAGCTCCATTCAGAGCTCTCCGAGTGCCCAGAGCTTTCGTCCACCCCCGTACGAGGCAAAGAATATATTCGTTAGCCATCATCTTGCCTCACACTGATCGTTATAGTGATTGGCGAGAGAGGAAGGTTTTTTTTTTTTCCAGGAGCATCATTACCTCCAGTACCTCTCCGCTCCGTAGCTCTCGCCCGCCCACACACTGCCCACTCCATGGCTCCACCTGAAGAGCCTGAAAAGCACTTCCTACAGCCAAATGCTCACTCAGCTACACACACACACACACACACACACACAGCTCTGGATGGTCCTGCTGATGATCATTCGCTGATGATTTGTCGTTTGGGGGATCCAGGAAGAAGGACATTTATCAGAATTCTGGTGAAGCAGGTCTCATGTGTGTGTGTGTGTGTGTGTGAGTGTGTGTGTGTGTGTGTGCCATATGAGACTCATAATACAAATACAGATGAGATTTGCTCATTTGGCGCACCCTAATTGTTATGAAATTCATAAATAGGCCAGTAGAGGTCAGCACGTGTTGCAGGGTCTCACTCTCAAGGAACGCTAGTCAAGCTCAGGGTTGCCAGGTCCTATAATTTTTAATGCATAACCCCTAGCTGTAAAAAAGCACCTTCATATTTCCCTTTTAGGTCACATGATTTACTCCTGAGGTCAAGAGAGAAAATCACCAATCTCCTCTTTAGTTTTAATGGTATACTTTACAAATCAATATTATGAATATTACACTATGAATCTCCTTCTACCACCCATATTTCATCAGTAACATCTGAGGACTCCGTCTCGGTCCTCAGAATATGCTGAACTTTTTTTTATATGAGGTTGGAGGTCACTGAAATTTCAAAAGATCCATCTGGAGTTGTTTGCCCAGAACCCCCTGGACTAGATTCTTGGCCACAGAAATTTGCTAATCAGGCAAGAAGATTAGTCTATTAAACCCTTTCCTTTCTCTTCAGGAAACTAGATTTGCCTCACTATGAGCTGTTTTTCCTCCACAAGTGTATCAGCTACAGGATTTTTTATAGTTCTAGGTTCCATCCTCTGAATCCTTTGCTGACCCACTATTTGACAAACCGTGCTTTTTTGCTCAGATTTTCATTAATTCAGTCATCTTCAGTAAGCTCTTTATCCTGGTCAGGAACATGGAGGATCTCAGGAACACTGGGCACAAGATTCACTCTCATTCACACACATTCACACCAAGGAATCACCGGTCCACCTACCGGCATGTTTTTGGGAGGTCGGAGGAAGCCGGAGAACCTCACAGAGATAAACATACACTCGAGAACCCGAGGCGATCTTATGATCCTGTTCTCATGTACAAGTTCAGTTTGCCCTTTTGAAGTGGTGGGAATTTTCCCAGGAGGTCACACTGCTTTGACATCTCTCTCATTTATATTTACGTATTTGTGAGGACAGAACTCGCCTGTAAATGAAGAGTGATTATTGAACTTTGAGAACTCCAGCTTGGGCCCTGTGAGGCTTCTGCTTTGTGTTAGATAGCCACGCCCCCACTAAAGGTAGCCGGACCACGTGGTGCTATGAGGAGCTTCGGGTGTGGTCTTTCTCTCAAACATCAGCTTTTTCATAACTACTCCCCGCACACACTTACACTTTTCTTTGTTTTGTTTTTAAATGGCAACCTTGAAAAAGCACGTAATGATCATTAGGTGTTTAGTATACAGTGTTTGTAAATTCGAGTTTTTTTTTTCCATTATTGTTGGTGCAGTGGGTTTTTTTATGTTTGTTGGAACAAGAAAAGTAAATTTTTTTGGACATAAGTTGGTATAAACAAATATATATGTTTTGCACTTTGTTTGGGGCAGCGTTAATTGTTCGAATTTTTTGTACTTTTGATGCTATAAAGTTTACATTTTTTGCACCACAAAAGCAATTTATTTGCACTTCTGTTGCTACAAAAATCTTTTTTTTATTATTTTTGTTGCTATATTTTTTGCACTTTTACTGCTACAAAGATTTTGTTTTTACTTTTGGTGCTACAAAAGCAATTTATTTGCTACTTTGTTGCTACAAAGTTATTGGACCACTTTAGTCTGTGGAAAGTTAATTTTATTGGCATTTTTTCTTGCTACAGTTATTGCACTTTTGCAACAGCAACATCTTTGAGTTCGTCAAGTTTGCAGTTTCTGTGTAAGTTTTTCCTGCATTCCTTACTACAAACTCTTTTCTACATTTCCTTGCAATATGAATGATACCATTTTCTGACACCTATTAGACGCATTATTTAAAAATAGAAACCTGTTCAATCTGACACTCTAAGGTGTTCTTCAGTTCATCCTTTAAAGGTATGCAGTTTTATTTATTTGTATATTTTTTGCACATTTGCTGCTGCAACATTTTTTCTTTCTTTCACATTCTATACGTTAGCTACGCTGCAGGGCTAGTCGTGACACTTAAAAAGTAGAATATTTATTGGTGTCAAGCTCCTTTTCTCAGACCTGGCAACCCTGCCAATGAAGCACTTTGTGGGTGAGGAGGGAAGAAAGGAGCGAGAGAGCGAGGGAGAGAGCATTTCTTTGGCAGAGTGCTGAATTTCTCGGTTCATTTCCAAGCTGCGAATCCTGCGAGACTCAGATGGAGATGAAGCGCTGCACTGGTGGCCCACATGCATGTTCCAAAAAAATTAAATAAATAAACCAAGAGCAAGAGAAAGACCCAGTGGTAGAAAGATAAAGAGACAAAGGATGAGAAGTGAAACGGAGAAAGAGAAACATAAGGCACGACACAACGAGTGCCAAAGGTCATCAGAGACACGAATGGAAAGAAAAACAGTGAGCGAGTTTTCCTTAGAATTTTCCAGACTGACAGCTTTCCCCTCCCCCAGCACTCAGACGCCTGGTTTAGGTGTCCACAGTGGACACGAGAGGACACGCCGGTCTCCGTCCGAGCAGCCGTGAGCAGATTGGGTGTCCGCTCACCATCAGGACTCGCAGTGTTTGGGGATATATGAGCCTGCTGGTGGCAGGGCTTGGGGGAACAAGGCTTGGGTTCCACGTTCCTGATCTTAACGAGACAAGAGGCAGCGAGGCTGTGAGCGCCAAGACGCCCTGAAGTGATAGCAGGGTCGAGTCACGTCACTTCTTATTATCATACAGAGGTTTAAAATATCACTCCTGAGCTGCAACATACAATACAGTGTACAGAGGGGCTTCGAAAAATAAAGCCAAGTCCCGTCTAGGACCGTAAAAGGTTCCTGAAGAACCCGCTGCTCATTGTCTGTTTTACTCCTGAACCCTGAGCCTCTACTCTCTAAAAAGTTTCTATATACAGCCATAAAACGGAACCAAACATCAGCACTAAACGAACTGTCATCCGTCTTTATTCACGATCATATCATTTGCTTCTCTACTGTATATTAGTCACTTCATTTAATATTTTACCCATTAAGAAAAATTCAAATCGTTCCATCAAACACTAAATGGTTCTATGAAGGTTCCTTTCGCCTTTACTGGCTGCAAACTGTTGCTCCCTTTCCTCAGGGTCCTTTTCTGCGACACATACTCGGACATCAGAGAATTAAATCTTCTACTTGTTAAAGGGAAAAAAAGAACTTTCATTTGGCCCCTGAAGGGTTCTTCGGTTTGTCCCGTCATGGTTTTATGTAGAACCCTCCAACACCAAAACTCACTGCAAACCTTGCTTTCTCTCTATTTTTGCTACGCATCATATGAAATCCTTTTTTCTTTATCATCTTGCACTCTGGGGCGGCACGGTGGTGCGGTGGTTAGCACTGCCGCCTCACAGCAAGAAGGTCCTGGGTTCGATCCCCGGGTCACCCAGGGTGCCTTTCTGTGTG
>JAQQZR010000020.1:14817611-14842569 GCA_030068235.1 Notoglanidium macrostoma | reverse complement strand
GTATTGTCGTTGGTGTCATTAGTTTTGTTGTTGGTGTTGGTGTCATTAGTATTGTTGTTGGTGTCATTAGTATTGTTGGTGGTGTCATTAGTATTGTTGGTGGTGTTGGTGTCATTAGTATTGTCGTTGGTGTCATTAGTTTTGTTGTTGGTGTTGGTGTCATTAGTATTGTTGTTGGTGTCATTAGTATTGTTATTGGTGTCATTAGTATTGTTGGTGTCATTAGTATTGTTGGTGTCATTAGTATTGTTGGTGGTGTCATTAGTATTGTTGTTGGTGTCATTAGTATTGTTGGTATCATTAGTATTGTTGGTTGTGTCATTAGTATTGTTGTTGGTGTCATAATTAGTACTGTAGTTGGTGGTGTTGGTGTTAGCGTTGGTGTTGATATTGTTAGTATTGTTGTTGGTGTCATTATTAGTACTGTAGTTGGTGGTGTTGGTGTTAGCGTTGGTGTTGATATTGTTAGTATTGTTGTTGGTGTCATTGTTAGTACTGTAGTTGGTGGTGTTGGTGTTAGCGTTGGTGTTGATATTGTTAGTCTTGTTGGTGGTGGTGTTGGTCTTGCTCTTGGTAGTGTTGGTGCTTGATGTTGTTATCATTACTTATGTATTTGTTTATTTATTGTTTTCTTGTAACACATTTAATGGTCAGTCACAGCAGTTTAATATTTTCGCTTCTTTTGGATTATTTAAAAACACATCATTTCTACTTACATTTCATTTTATTCATATTTATTTAATGCTTTTATTAAAAGATCTGTTAATCACCTTTTAAACTTTTACCTATAAAATAAAAAGTACAACCATTGTTTATGTTCTGTGTAACTATGTGCTGGGCTAAAAGTATAAAAAAATAAATAAAGCATTTGGCCCCAAAAATGGACAATTCTTGTCTAAATATTGAAAAACATTTACAGATCTATAAACTGGACCACCGGAAGCAGCAGTGCCTGGCCTTAACTCTAAACTCTGTTCCTCTTCAGACCCTCATGTTTCATTTCTTTCAGCACTTTTTTTTTCCCAGCACATTTCTGAGATGTTAATTAATGACGAATGAGAGTGATCTACTGGAAGCGTTATGGACAGCGGTGTGCGTGTGTGTGTGTGTGTGTGTGTGTGTGTGTGCGTGTGTGTGTGCGTGTGTGTGTGTGTGCGTGTGTGTGCGTGTGTGTGTGCGTGTGAGCCGAGACTGGGAGGGAAGGCCGAGGTTCAGTGTAGACATGAAACAGAAAGCGTCTACACTAACAGATTTATGGGGTTTCGAATGAGTGCTTCGGCGTGGACGTGACTGAGGGAAATGTGGCAGGGTCATGACTGGATAAACCTACCGTAGACACAGCAGGAGAGTGTAACTCGCAAAAGAGCCAGCGAAAACGTGCTGACGTATGGTCGTCTGTAACACGGCCAAATTACACTCCATCACAGCTGGAATTTGATCCGAACAGGTTTATTATCTCTGTTAGCGTCAGCCTGTGTATTACAGCAGAGAAAGTAGTTAACCGGATTTACACCGCAGCCTTGTTAAATTCTCTAACCTGGTTGGTCAGAAGGTGGTGATTAATTGTCTACAACGGCAGCTCTGACAGTACTCCGGCTGCAAATCACAGCTTTAGATTAATGCTCTCGTTCGGATATCTTATCGCTTCTATAGTTAACAGCTCACAGGCCAAGAGGAGTTTACGCTTCGCTGTTTCTCAGTAACATGACAAGCCAAGTAGTTTGGACATATATTAGCTACAAGAATGAGAAATGCTTATTTCACGGGTGTTCAATAACATTGAATGGATGCAAAGTACAATGTATCATTGTTAATGAAAAATGGAAATTGTTGGGAAATTGCTGTGGAATAAGAGGAATAAAACGCTTCAGGATGTGCTGTTACAGGACAATACCAGACATTAGCATGAAGCTTCAACTTGCCCTGTATATCATTTGCGCTATAAACCACTTCCTGTGAGGCATCTTCGTAACTTCCAGTGATTGACAGTGTTTATTCCCTTGGACGTTTATCACCTAGCTGGGGTTTATCCCTAAAAACATACCTCACATTATTTAATCCAGCAAAAGTAACAGATGTATTGTGTGATAACAGGCTGGTGTTTGGACCAAATTAAGACACTAAGCCTCTGTTGTTTCTGCTCAGGGAATAAACAGCCTACAGGCGAGCCCATGTCAGAGAAACAAGGAGCAGCTGTGCCGTGAAGCTGAGCCAATCCCCGGGCAGGCTTTTTCCTGAATTACTTGGACTCGGGCTCTGGATTGTGTCCTAGAGGGCATACGCTCCGCCTGTGTCCCTGAGCACTTTGATGGGGTTTTGGTGGCCTGTCCAATATGAGCCTAATCATCAGTTTTCCCAGCATTCGCTTCTAAAAAAACCCAACCAGCAGCTCTCACTGCAAGTGACGACAACCTGTGATGAATTAAACACAATTCATGTAATGTATCAGAAATGACAGAATAAATAAACCCAGAACTGCATCAGCATGTCTTTTCCTTACCGAGACCTTTCAGATATACGAGAAGCGAAACGGGCATTTAGCTTTCGGCCGAGCGTTCGTTCTCATGCGGGCGCCAAAATTTAATTCTCGGAAATCAAAACATTTTGGATGTTCCTCTGTCTTTCTGAGGAGCTTAAAAGAACAACAAGTAACACTCCTTGTGCACACTTATTTACACCACGGCGCTGCTGAGTTCTGGATCCTGATTGGCCGGAAGGTGTTGATTAGTTTTCTATAACAGCAGCTCTGACAGTAGCGCAGGTTTATATTATAGTAGCAGCTCATTCACAGGGACTCGCACAGCGCACGCTGCACAGAAACGGATTAAAAACCGTGTAATCGTCGCTATGGTGACGTTTCCTGTAAGGAGATGTTTATTTAACACTAACTGAAGGGCTCTCAAGTGTCAGTATCGTTTATAAAACTTACTATATACATTTAGTAAAAACTGTAATTTAGTAAACGTAACGATGAACGGAGAAAAATATGACATGTATTATAATCGTTAGCAAATGGCTGTAGTATAAGGGGAATAAAATAGTTCAGGACGTGCTGTTATAGGAAAACGATCAACTTCGGCGTGGGAGAGTTTGTCCGCTTCATCATACCGCGCCGTTGTTGATTTTTTTCCTATAACGGCACGACGCAGAGTGTTTTATTTGTTAGGAAACACACGCATGAGAACCTGTAGCCGTCCTGTCCCGCTGTATGATGTAGAGGGTTGTATTTCTCCTCGTGCCCTGGTCAATGTCACTCCCTCTCCCTCGAGCGTGATATCCATGGGAACCGTGCCCCTGTTATCAGACCCCCGCAAAAGTTTCTGTGGCACACAGAGAAAGGAAATGAGGCTGAGGGAAAAGGCATAGAGGACAGGTTCAGATGAGGGGATGGGGGGAGTAGTGACAGGAAAGCGCCTATTGAACCAGCTCCGAGGCCACTGCACTGCATCAGAGCGAGTGTCCATGCACAGAAACAGCTGATGCCCATCTCTCCCAGGTCAAAGCCCTCCGTGCAGGACAGCATTGTGGGAAAACGTCCGCATTGAGACGTAATCTAAAGCCAATACTGCGCTTAGCGCTCTTCAAAAGCAAATCCCCTGCAGGGATTTTGCCCTTTATCTTACAAAACAGGACAATTAAAGCCTGGGCAATTTACCACAACAAAAAGCCACCAAATATGCGTAAACTATTAAACAGGAAATGACCTCGCAAATTACCCCAGTGTCATTATGCTTGGTATTTTCTTCTTTCTTCTTCTAGATCTACAGAAAGGCAACGCAAACACGTCGGCGTGAGCAGACAAAACAAAGAGGGACTGTGAGGAAGCCGTGACGGAAAGGGCGGCTCGCAGAAAACACCTGCTGGAAAACAAGATAGAAGGAAGACATCCGAGAGTGACGCATGAAATAACTTCCATCGCATGAAAGCCGACGCAGCGACAGCTGATTGGGAATAAACGAGCTGTGTCTGATAGGACTGACTGATAAAGCTGGGAGCAGGCGTGAGCAAAACGTCTGCCATTATGTCAGGACCGATTTTAGTGATGGGACAAAATGTGTAAAAATGGACAAAATTAGTGAAGGAAACAATACCAAATTAAAAATAAACAAGTAATTTGAGATAAATGTGTGTTAATAAAAGTGGCAGGCGAAATAATATTGAAAAAAGCTTCATATTATTAAAAACGCTAAGTTAAAACATTACCATCGTTGATTTGGAGAATAATTTCTTTTTCTTGTTCGTTAGTGTGTTGAGGGCAGATTTTACCCAGTAATGAGTCAAAACATCAACAGCAGCCAAGAAAGGCTGACGCAGAATAATCCTTCAAGCTTTTTTTTGTACATATGCATCGATCAATTCAGGTAAACTTGTTTCCTAATTATATTAGTAAACTCCATCCGGCAGTGTAAACTGGAATTCTGTAAAAAAAAGAAAACAAAAAATTGTTAATACAGCTGCATTTTGTACAAAATCGAATAACACACAGAGCTAAATTGTGTTATTCCTGTTGCACAAACCCAGAATACTGACTAGTTTCACAAATCAGATTTTTATACATTTTACACTGTTTATTAGGTTGGAGCAAGAAATCAAAAATGCCAAGAAACAAAGTCTGCATCATGAAGTTTTTACTCAAGCAAAAATAAAACAATGTGCATGAACGTTTCTCAAATGCGCTCCGATTGTGGAGATTTTTATTCAGTTTCCACTGCAGCGTTTGGTTAATCAATGTCTTTAGAACAGATTTACTCAAATAAACAAAGATTTGCAATAATGAGTAATAGACTGTAAGCACACGTGCACGTGCACGTCCTATTGGACCGGGACGTGATCATGGAGTAACCTTTGGGATTTGCATAATAATTTCATAAACATGCACACATTGTGAAATATTTGATCGTTTTCACTCTGCTGGGTTGAGTTTATTAGTTTTGATTTTAGCAACTAGGCAAAATCAAAACGAACAAGTCATAAAAAAAATTTTAAAAACCTGGTACAAATAAATCCATGAAATCGTTGAAATTAAATCTGTTCAAAATTAATACAATGAGTAAAGTTTAGTCATTATAAGTAGGTGAAATGCGCAGTTCTTGTTGTGTACAACATCAGTGTGCTGAAATCAATGGCATTTTGTATTGCATTGAAATGTAATAGGCAGGTAAAGTGTAAATTCCTGCTGTGCAGATCCTGAATGTGGACTTTGTGTTAGCTTCACTGCTTCGCATGGAAACCTTTCTAAACATTGCAGTAAATGTTATATACTGGTCTATAGTTAGGTCAAAATTGACCCAATTAGCCAGTAATAGGCCAAAACCAACAGCACCAAGACCAATAAAAGTGAAAACGTAACCAGAAAATGTATAAAAGTCAAAGCCGGAGTCATTTTCCACAAAGATTTCTCTCCTTTGCTTTTAATCCTCCAGTCTATTTTGGCACAATATATTAATAAGCAGTAAATAATACAGTAAAATGTGTTTCCTGTTGTGCTGGCCATGAATTTTGGCTTGATCTTTCAGCCAGCTTTTGTGGTTCCTGTAACACTTTCTTGAACATGTGCCAGCTGAGCGAATTTATATACAGTTTACACTGCTGGATGGAGTTTATTAGAGTATTTAGAGCAAATTGCTACCAGAAAAAAGTGCAGCGTAGGCAGACAGATACTGTACACACGTGGAGTAGATGTCAAGCTGTGAACCTACGATTCATCGCCACAAAAGGTTCATGCTGAAAAAAACGGCTGTCCTTTTGGGCCACGGAGTTTAAGTGACAATAAAAACGATCCATAAGCCCCGTTTGGTTTTTAAGTAATTAAAGGCGAGCCGTTGCACTCAGGTGAAGGGTCACTTCAGAGGCACAAAGCTCGGGGCCGAGGCGAAGTGAGGTAATTAAATTAGCTCGTGGAGGCCGTATTCGATTACTGTCACTTAGAAAGACGCCGTTGTCTTAAGTGAAGTGTTCTCGAAGATGAAAAAGCCACTTCTTCAGACAAGAGGGGGGTTTTTTTTGGGATGAGGGGATGAGGAGATGGGGTCAGAGGTCCCTCCTGTGGGCTTTACTCCACACTTTGTCTTGTGATGTTTATCAGTCTGGACTTCAGAGAGGGTCTAATAAAAACCAGCCGTCCTGGATACGAACGGTTGGATGCGGTTCCTATTGGGGGTGTGTTTACCGTTGCTCTGCAACCGTCATTTAATTTCTGAAATGTTCTGTGCCGCATTAAGCAGGGAGAAATACTTCTTTGAAGAATTCGGCACCGGGCCTTCTGGCTGGTAAACAAACGTGAAAAAGACATGTGTTTGCCTCACATGGTTTACTCACTTTCTTAGCTCTTGATTTATATGTCGACGTTACAGATGCGTCAGTCCATATACTGGGATCTGGAATCGGTCCAATACTGAGCTCATTGCTGCTCTGATGCGCAGAGATACCATCTGATGTGACCCGGTTGTACATTACTGTGCTAATGAAATGACAACCGTGAGCTGGATGTATTTTACGATGAAGCAGACTGCCCTAGAAACATATCAAGAGAAGAAACGACAGCCTCTTCCTACAATACAAGTAACCCGATAAAAAAAATAAAAAAAAAAACCCTTATGGTGTATGTTTAATAGAGAGTGCAAGGGCAGCCAATATCAATATCAGCGTCATTAAAAATGAATCGCGGAGCAGGGAAGTGAGTGCGCAGAGAATCTGTTGCTTGTGAGAGAGAGCCGGTCACTTCAGCAAGCACTGAGACACGAGCTTTTCCCTTTACCGGACATTTCACAGCACCTTGCACTCCTTTTTAATGATCTAGCTCAATGGTGCTGCACTACATGCAGAGGTAGCGGTCCTTCCACTCTAAATTAAATGCTTTAACATCTTAATAGTATCTTAGTCGTATCTGAGTATGAGGAGTTCATTGCTATCAAACAACCAAATTAAAATATTCCGTGACATACTAAATAGGTTACGCAGTATTGATGAGTACCGAAAAAACATGTACTTATACTCAGACTGAAAAAATGGTATTGATTCATCCCTAGTTGATGAGGACTGAAACACAACAGGGTGTGGAACTTCAGTGACCAGAGAGAGAGAGAGAGAGAGTGCGATGCCCAGAAGCAAATCTCCTGTCCTGTTGCGAAATCAGGAAGCAACAAGCCTCTCAAGATCAATGAGTGAAGCCGCGAGCAGGATGGGGAGGAGCCAAAAGCTGCCCAATGACAGCGAGGCCTCAGGGAGCACTGACTGACGCAAACCAGGAAGCCACCTGATGTGACTGGGGTCAGATAAATGCAGCAGCGGCAGCCGCGGAAGAACAGGTGCTTCCTCCGAGCCTCGCTGCCTGTTTCGGCCATGACAGACCCAGTTTTTCCCAGCAGCCCCCCACCTCCACCCCCATCCCCCTACACACATACTCACACACACACACACACTTGTATGTGTGTGTTTGTGAGTGTGTGTGTATGCTTTGACGGAGCAGCATCCTCAGGCAGGGCGAGACGAAGGACAGGGCACGCACGCAGGCCAGGAAACTGCCGACGCACTGTTACCTCGGCTGTTTTTGTTTTCGTTCTCCAGCTTTCTGTTTCCTTATTCAACACATATATGAGCACAGCAACAACACATGCTTAAAGAAAAGGAACGCCACAACAGGTTCAGCGACCCCCATCGTGATCCTGTGCTGATGAAAAAAAGTAGTAGCCCTAGATGTGCGTATTGGCGTGCGCTGTGAGAATCACGTTACGGTGGATAGAGGTTACGGTGTGAAACACTGTGAAGTGACAATACGTGCCGAATGCATCGCAGGATAAAACAATAGGATGATGAGTGCGGAGGATGTGTGTGTGTGGAGGAAAGGTATTTCTCGGAGTCACCGCAGGGGGAGGCACGTATGCAGACTCTGCTCAGTTCTACACATGCATTTGGAACTCATTAAACTTCTGACCCGAGAGCAGATCACTGCAGATGAAGTCTCCTCTGTGTGTGTGTGTGTGTGTGTGTGTGTGTGTCATGTTTTATAGATATTTTGTTGGTTATTTAAAAGTGTGACATTGTGATCAAGACCAGGTGTCAAGTAATTATGAAAGAGGGAAGGGTGCCAATACTTTTTGGTTGCGCTCCAGTACTATAATGGCATTCTAAATCATTTCTAATCCTGGCCAATTTATGCTTTCAGCAACTTATTTTAAATGCTTTCTTAATATGAATTTACAACATTTATCCCACAGCGCTTTTAAAGTCTCAAAGCTGATTGGTCAGAAATTCTATAACAACAGCACAGCTGCAAATCACAGCAGCATATGAGAGCATCCTGATACATTACTGGTTCTATAGTAACAGCTAAAGCTTTCCAAGAGACTACGGCATTTATGTTTTGAAGGTTCTCTATAACACTTATTAACTTCAAGTGAGTGGAAAACAGCGAGGCTGGTAAGGGAATGTGTGTTTATAGCTGCTATAATGTAAGTGAGAAAAGGAACTAACTTGTTTCACTGATGTGCCATAACGTTAAACGTAATTATAGTATAACGTGTACTTCTTTAATAAATAAATATTTGAACTGGCAAAATGCTGTGGTATAAGTGGAATAAAACACTTCGGTGTGTGCTGTTGCAGGAAAATAATGAACTTTAGGATGTTAAGTGAAACTCCGCTTCATGATTTATCGCACCACTCCATCGTCGATTATTTTCCTAAAACAGCTAATTAGCTAATTTCCTAATTACTAACACATTAATTGAAAGATGCTACTCTGAAATTAAGTCCAAATAATAAATACAGCATTTTCTGAAAGCCTTGATTAGGTAATGCAACAATGTTCTTTTTTTTTTTCCTGAACACACTTCTCAAGGTTTCGAAAATGATGTATCGCTAAAAATGCTCTTTCGTAATGATACAGTGCCAGTTCAGGCTGTAATTTGGTGGCTGTTATGAAGGGAGAAGGGTTAGCGCTGCCCTTTGGTTAGTTTCCAGCAGCTCGTAAACAGTGTGAGTAAACCTTCCCCTATCCGATCGGCTGATTCCTCGTTCGCACACCGCTCGGGTCCTGCATCTCTGGGATTGTTTTGAGCTGTCCAGCGAGGAAGGAAGCCAGTGTGAGAAAGTGCCTGTTTTTTTGGAGCGGACAGGAATTGGCCTCATCGCGCGCGGTTCCTCTTTTCGCCAGCCGAAACAATGCAGTGGCGTCACACCCCTCCACTGGAGCTCGGCTTTTCACATGGAAAAATGTTCCCAGAATTCCGCTCCCAGGCTCAAAGGTAAGACAGGGAATGGAGGGAGGGAGAGAGGGAGGGAGGGAGAGAGGGAGTGACAGAGAGGGTTGAGGGTTTGGGGAGTAAGGCAACTGAGCACCGATCACATGATTCAAGGAGTCCAGTCCATAGCTATGGAAACACACCTCCGTTTTCCGAACGACAACCAGGAAAAGGTGCTCAACTGGGCCTGGAAACTCCACGCCAATGAGGCACGTCAGTTCATTGTTAAGAATCATGCAAAAAAATTAAAGAAAATAGGGGCACAGCAAAGAGGGAGAAGATCACACCAAGAGCAATGAAGGGGTTTGGTTAAAATATTTCAAATGCCACAATGATGTGAAAACTCAAGTCATAAACAATTCTTTGTACTCATCACTGTTTATAAGTTTGTGACAACCTCAAAACAATGAATTACAACTTCAATTGCTAGCTATTGGGCTAATTAGCCTGCCGAAGTTTTTAAACTTACTGCATGATTGGCTATCTGCTGAAAAAAGTGTGATAAGCAATAGGTCGGTAGGATGGATGGTAAATAGTGGTGTTGTTGAACAATGGCGATCATTGATCAGTGCTGATCAGCGATTAGTCATTGGAACCCATGCCAATCAGTGATTGGTCATTGAGAATAATAGTGATCAGTGATTGGTTGCTGGGAGTAATGGTGATCAGTCATTGGTTGATGGAAATGATGGTGATCAGTGATTGGTCACTAAGAGTAATGGTGATCAGCGACTGGTCATTGGGAATAATGGTAATTGATTAATGTTTGTTAGAAATAATGGTGATCAGTAATTGGTTGCAGGGCAGCTGCACAACGAGTTTTCAACCTTCCAAAGTTCTCCCACCCCACCCCATTGCTACACTCCCTCCAATGGCTTCCCGTAGCTGCCTGCATCAGATTCAAAACACTGATGCTGAAAATGGACCAGCACCCTCCTACCTCCAAGCACGTATCACACCCCGCACTGCACCGCGCTCCCTCCAATCCTCCAGCACTGCTCGACTGGTTCCACCATCTCTCAAGGTACAAGGAAGACATGCATCTAAACTCTTCTCTGTTTTGACAGCTAGGTGGTGGAATGAACTTCCCCTAGATGTCCAAATTGCTGAGTCACTGGGTATCTTCACACAATGACAAAAGACATACCCCTTTCAAAAGTACTTGGACTAGCACTTTCAGTATTTATTCTTCACTTAAAATAAATTATGGTATTCTTAGCCCAGGTCCTAGTGAACCAGTATCGGAATATATTTTTCTGATAGAGACTTCAAAGCACTTCTGTAAGTGGCTCTGGATAAGGGCGTCTGCCAAATTCCATAAATGTAAATGTAAATTATGTAAATGGAATAATGGTGATCTGTGATTGGTTGTTGGGAATAATGGTGATCGGTGGTTGGTTGCTGGGAATAATGGTGATCTGTGATTGGTTGTTGGGAATAATGGTGATCGGTGGTTGGTTGCTGGGAATAATGGTGATCTGTGATTGGTTGCTGGGAATAATGGTGATCGGTGGTTGGTTGCTGGGAATAATGGTGATCTGTGATTGGTTGCTGGGAATAATGGTGATCGGTGGTTGGTTGTCGGGAATAATGGTGATCGGTGGTTGGTTGCTGGGAATAATGGTGATCGGTGGTTGGTTGTCGGGAATAATGGTGAACGGTGATTGGTTTCTAGGAATAATGGTGATTGGTTGTTGGTTGCTGGGAATAATGGTGATTGGTTGTTGGATGCTGGGAATAATTTTGATCGGTAGTTGGTTGCTGGGAATTATGGTGATCGGTGGTTGGTTGCTGGGAATAATGGTGATCGGTGGTTGGTTGCTGGGAATAATGGTGATCGGTGGTTGGTTGCTGGGAATAATTTTGATGGGTAATTGGTTGTTGGGAATAATGGTGATCGGTAATTGGTTGCTGGGAATAATGGTGATCGGTGGTTGGTTGCTGGGAATAATGGTGATCGGTGTTTGGTTGCTGGGAATAATGGTGATCGGTGGTTGGTTGCTGGGAATAATGGTGATTGGTGGTTGGTTGCTGGGAATAATGGTGATCGGTGTTTGGTTGCTGGGAATAATGGTGATCGGTGTTTGGTTGCTGGGAATAATGGTGATTGGTGGTTGGTTGCTGGGAATAATGGTGATTGGTGGTTGGTTGCTGGGAATAATGGTGATCGGTGGTCGGTTGAGGGAAAAAAGTTTGTATAACAGAAAGGAAAAGACAATAATAGTTTCAAATGAGGAAGAGAGAAAAAAATGAAAAACAAATGCACACTGTAACTATTAATAATTGAGGATGAAGGTAATTAACAAGTTATATAAATAAATATTTTACCAAGAAAAGGTGTGAAAAGAGGAATTAGTTCTCGACATACTGTAAGAAGCATGCCCAGGTGCCCTGAAATGATTTATTGTTACTTTTTAGATTTGCTGTGGGTTTTTTTCCAGTGTTTAATAGTATAATTCTTCAGCTATGATGAGTGATATTTGTATAAAGGATCTAAGAGAATGGGTTCCCTTATGAGTCTGGTTCCTCTAGGGTTTAAACTCACTCTTCCTCGTATCGTCTCAGAGTTTTTCCTCAGTATCGTCTCCTCTAGCTTGTTTATTAAGGATCTGAATCTGCATCCAGATTTCAGTAAAGCTGCTTGGAGAGAACATCTATTGTATTTCTATTATACAAGCTTTATATAAATAAAAATGGATTGTATTTTGAATTTGACCCAGTGACCCTCAATTAATTTATTACGCTGAAAAGACAAAAACGTATCCCAGTACCATCCACTGCCATCTTAGAAAGCTTTCTTGCTCTTAATAAGTTCTGGCAAATGTTCTTCCAGTGTGCTGGTTAATAAGCAATTTGGCCAGATTTATTCAGGCGAGACACCAATGAGAAAATCAATACTAATTCATCATGCATCATATCAATCATTGGCTCAGTGCATCTTGAGTAAGGTTACTTTCAGGTCGACAGCACAATACACTTTGCGCTGGCATGAATGCAAAAGTAATTTATTTTAAAAAAAAAAATGGACTCCAGCCTGACTGTAAAGGCCTGGAGCGTCCGGTATATGGTAAATGAGGAAAGGCCTGACTGTGGGGAAAGCTACCCACTGTACACTTATATGCAACAAAAGAGCTAGTCAACACCCTTCAGATTAGTGCCAATGAGAAAAGGAGCTGGAAAATAATGAAATCATGTGGCCATCTGTCCAGCATCCGCCTCGGTCCTGCAGCATTCGTAACGAGGAGCTGCATGTCCTGATGGATGAAGTCATGCTAAGCTGACCAAGCCAGAGGAGCTCCTGGTGGAGGCTAAATTAAAATTGATCAACTAGTACACAGTGGATGTAGTGGATGAGTGTGGTGAGACGAGCCCGTTTTCTAATGGAACAGTTAATGGATCTGAATCCCGGCACCAAATCCTGGACCCTGTTCTCCATACATCGCTTAACAAATCCAAAATAGGATGGTGACATTTTCCGTACGGAGATGTTTATTTAACATTTACAGAAAGAGTCTCCAGTGTCATCAGTCAGTGGTAAAGACTGTGACTAGAAGTTTTCCGACATCTTCAAGATAAAGGAGTTTATTCTTTGTGGTATCTCAGTAACATGGCAAAAATGTATGACGCCACTATATAATAAATAAAAAAGCGTAATCAGTCAAGTAAGTATATACCAGCCAAGAAACGTGAAACTTTTTTTTTTCTTGTACAGAGATTGTGATACAAGATTCTTGTGGCGTAGGAAGAACAGAAAGCCCGGCCTACCCGAGTGAACGCTCGCCCAGCCTTAGGTATGATTCACGCTCCACGAGTCATTATTAACTCAAATGATTGTTTGATGATCATTCCATTATCATTTATTGTTTTCGTTCCATATAAATTGCAGCCCAATGTACTTAAAGCCCAATGAAGTTAAATCACTTCAAGAAAGCCTTTTAGACCCCTTTTTTGCATCAGTGTACTGCATGTTGAACAAGGTCCTCCACTTTGATGTTTTCTACTAATACCACATTAGGTTTACGGTCGGAGACAGCAACATGGCACTCACCAGTGCCGTTTTAAACCTCAAAATGAAAAACAGTACCCTATAGTCTTGGTCTTCATGAATGAGGACAAATGTGTCACTTGGGACCGGGGGTTCTCTCAGTGCCATGACTCTGATTTCACCAGCTTACTGTAAATACACATTAATGTGCCGTCACTGGATGCATCAAGATGCCAAAACAGACAGACCAAATTCCAGCTTGTCGTGTAAACGCCTGTTTAGTGGTGACTTCAGAGTATCTGCAAGGGTTTTTTTGGAAACTGAGAAACCTTAACTATCCAATGAACCCTTTCTAGAATGTACCAAGAGCTAAATGTTAGATGCCTGACAGGTTCTGGTCCCCTTTTTTGGGGGGAACCTGTAAAGTTCTATGTAGAACCCACGAGTTTGTCAAATCCTATAAAGTTTGTAGAACTTGTGTCTAAATGTAGAACCCACCAAAAAGTAGACCTTTTTTTATGCTTTTATTTTTACAATTTAATAACCCTTAATTATCCAAGAGTGTATGTATACAAAACCCAAATTATTGGTCATTCATTTCTTCTTAATACCTTGTACCTGTAAGGCATTTAGTTAAAGCTGGCCTTGGTAGTTGGTATGAGGTTAGGAGAAGAAAAAAAAGGTTCTTTAAGGGTTTAAGTGATAAATAAGGGTTCTTCACTTCCTGAAAGGGTTTTATTTGAAAAAAGATTCTGTTGGAGGTTTCTACAAAGAAAGGGTTCCAAACCTCCCTGGAGACACTTAACCTCCCCCAGTGTCTACACGTTCTAAAGTTGTGCAAGCTTAAACAATCATGGTTCCTGAATGATTTTTGGATAGTTAAGGGTCCTAAGCTTCCTAAAGTTCTTCTTGGAACCATCTCTGATAGGGAAACACTATGTTATAAGGTTCTACATAGAATCCTTAAGGGATCTTTAATTGTCCCTGCAAAGAAACCTTTAAAATCTCAACGTATAACATTTTCAACAGAGTGTTTCTCCATCAGAGAAGCTTCTTGAATAATGCCTTGGATGGTTATTGATTCTAACCGTCCTAAATATCTTCTTGCAACCTTATCTGTTAGGGAAATACTCTGTTATAGGTTTCTACATAGAACCATTGAGGGTTCTTTGGTTGTCCCTCTTAGGCAATCCTTAAAAGCTCTTTGTAGAACCCTACAACAAAGTGGTTCTCCATCAGAGAAGGTTTTTCAATGTTTCTTTGGATGATTAAGCGTTCTAAGCTTCCTAAAGATTTAATTTCAACCCTATATGTTACAGTAGCACTCTGTCATAGGATTCAACATAGAACTCTTATGGGTCCTTTGGCTGTCCCTCTAAAGGAATCCTTAAAAGTTCTATGTAGAACCCTACAGCCAATGAGAGCCATGGTCCTTAGCATATAAAATCAACGCCCAGGAAATGTGCTTCACTGTTCTTCACTGTGGAGTAATTTTAGCACTAAATCTTTGCAAAGGAGTGAAAAAACAATGTAAAATGTCTCCTATAGACTACGTACCACAAACCCAGGAACCATAACGCAGAAATAGCTCATTAGAACCCGCCTCAGTAACAGAACCGGGCAGAATATGTCTGTGGGGGGATGTGGTTATAAAGTGAATTTACTGTATGTTTAAATGTGTGAATCAGACGACCGGCCGAGTGCCAGATCATTCTCCAGGGTTCTGGCCACGAATAATGGATATAATCCCAAAATTCATTACACCCCATGCATAGACGTTTACACGGCCAGCCAGAAAGCGCCATATGTTTGCTGTGTTTGGAAGAGCTCGTGTATGTGTGTGTGTGTGTGTGTGTGTGAGAATGTGTGTGTGTGAGTAATGATAGTGATGTTCAGTGGAGGAACAGAAGAAGCAGATGAATGAGCTGACAGTGCTGCATAGGGTTAGAGGTGTAATTTAATCTGCGTTTGGACGAATTTTGTGTTGTTTTATTTATGTATTTATTCATGCGTAATTTGTCACATATATGGCAAGACGCGCAACTCTAGCACATTTCGCGTTTCTTATTACTAAAAGTTATGCTTGAGAGTATGAATATATTTAACTAGTGGACAGATAAGATTGATTATATACTACATACCATCTTTCCTGTGTTCAGAACACAAAATAACCCATGTTTAAACGATCTAAGAAGATTTCACTGAGAGTAAATTTGGACTACGTCTATTTTAACGTTTATAAGATTTTAGCTTTCATTACTCAAAAGATCGTCAAAGGTAATAATCCGTGGATGCTACACCACCAAGCGCAGGTGTGATTTGCAGCTGCACTACTGTCAATGCTTCGGACCAATCAGAATCGAGAGTTCAACAGTGTCGAGGGCTAAATGCACAGATAACAAACAACGCGGTGTGGTCATACAGGATGCTTACGATGCTCGCAGGGCCTGTATGTTTAAGTAAAGGAAAATCAGTCTGATGCTGAGACTTCAAACAAACATTAAGCAGCTGTTCTCGTCCACTCCCTCCTGCACTGGTGAGAGAGCTGAGCGACGGAGGCCAAGCACACAGCGGTTTGAAGTTCCTCAATAAACACCACACATAGAGACATCAGGAAGCAGCACTTGGAGGCCAATACGGAGGACTGGAATGGTTGGGAATATGAGGCTAAAAAGGAAGCTGACTCAGAGCAGCAAGGAAGCGAGGCAGGACGGCTTTAAGCGGCACTCGTCTTTACTGACTACTCTTGGATACGATAAAGAGAACAGCATTTTTTAAAAATACGATTATCTGCAGAAATGCTGCTTTATGAAGATGACACTGATCAAGCCTTAAAGATATAATGATTAAAAGCTGGAGTCTATGGCTTGACTACCTTTTAGAAAAATGGTTCCTATATTTACTGCTAACACTTTCATTTCTGGGACTGGATCACGCGAAGCTAGAACCAAAACTGCTTGAATAATTTACATCATTCGCTGTTATGCACCTCCTCTGGAGCAGTTCACGATGTACACAGTAAATAATTAAATTATCAGGAATTTCATTCTCAAACTGGGCAACACTGTGCGTTCTGAGATGCTTTTCTGTTCACAACTGATGTGAAGGGTGATTATTTGAGTTACCGTACACCTTCCTGTCAGTTTCTACAAGTCTGTCTAGTCTCCTTTGACCTTGATCATTTACAAGGTGTGTCCACTCACAGACCTACTGCTTACTGGGTGGGGGGGGGTTTCTAGCGTTTGTGTTTATTCCCACAACAATCTCTATTGTAAAGTCTAGAGACAGTTATCTGAGAGAATCCCAGGAGATTAGCAGTTTCTGGAACACTCAAACCGGCCTGTCCAGCACCAACAACCATGCCACAGTCAAGGTCACTGAGATCACTTTTCCCCCCAATCTGATGTTTGACCTTCATATTAACTGACGCTCTTGCCCCATGCATGTATGCATTAATGCACCAAGCTGCTGCCTCATGATAGGCTTATTAAATATTTACATGAAGGACCAGATGTGCAGGGGTTCCTAATAAATCGCTATCATTGTATATCACACGTCGTGTCACGTTTTATAATCAGGAAGAACTTCAGACGGTGTCCCTGTAAAGCGTTCACCTTGAATCCAGCCGTAAACAATAAAGTGATGTCAAAGATGATCCCCGAGCCAGGAAGGTCACGGTAAACAGGATATTGCTCACCAGCAAGCTGCATCCCATATCTAAAGCTCAAACAAGCGTCCTAAACCTGAACTACCGGCTGCTACGCTGAACGTCTCTCTATATTTAACGTGAAACTTTCATGTCTCTCCGGTGTCTCCTTAAACAGGTAATAATAGCATTATTAGATGTTCAGGTTTGACTTGCAGTCGATTCTGACCTCACACTTAAACGGTCTGGAGTACAGGTGTAACGTAATGACACTATGTAGTAGCAATTACACACTGCACTAAAAGGTGTAAAAGCATGTGAAATGTTAGACTGTTGACAGTATAACCTTACCGTTTTACTAGCACGGAGTTGGAAGCTTTATTGCCTTATAGAAGTGAAACATGACGGCGTTCTCCAAGACTGTAATGCAGTATATTATTATAAACTCTGTGACAACAGAGAGGTATGAGATCATCACTGGATGACGTGGTGTAATCAGAAAAGTTACAGTGCAAACACCTGACGTGCAAGTCAATAAATACACACTGATCAAGTGGACCTACAACACAACACAACATGACACAGCTGAGGAGCCGAGTGGAAGAACAGAAATCTGTAACACACGGACCGGAGCACTGACTAACAGCGCTGACGTAATTGCCCAAATGTAACATTCCCTGTTATGAGTGTAATGAGTAAAGTGTACTTCCTGTGGTAAAGTGGTCCTTTCGAGAACAGCGTATGTTCTGTTGAGAAATGGAAAAAGCGGGGAAATGTTTGTCAGCGAAGTGTTTTTTTTTCCTCTCTAAACAATAAGTAAATAACATTTCACCCTTCTCCTTAAAAGACAGCGTGATGGCGGCGTTGTCACCTCACAGTTCCAGGGTCCCCGGTTCCATCCGGAGCTTGGGGTTTCTGGTTTCCTCCCAAATGATGGATTGGGAATGCCAAACTGCTCCTTGGTGTGAATGTGTGTCAGAGTGGACCGCTGTCTAATCCAGTTTTCCTTTTACATTTAATTTTTGTATTTTAATTCTATTTTGTGCATTTTACTATCAATATTTTATATTTTATATTACTGATTATTCATTGCTTCAGACTTTTATTTGGATCGGTTAGTGATTTTCTTTATTTATTTGTTTGTTTGTTTATTATTTATTTATATACCTTTTTTATGTCTGTTTTTTTTGTTCTTCACATTGTTCATGCTGCGTTTTAAACATATGCAATGTGCTATGTGAATAAAGTTTATTATAATTAGAATTAATCCAGGGTGTATTCCCGCCTCAAACCCGGCGTTCCCGAGATCCAGCATCACCGTGACCGGGGCATGAATGAATGATTTTTATAACCTGTCGAAAACATTCCTGAATGCTCCGACACGGTTCTCCACTAGCTGACCATCAGCGTTTGAGCCCATGCTCTCCTGTATTACAGCTACACTCTTGGACACATGCACTACTTGCCTTCCAAGAGTAATATTTCAATACTGTGCACATATTTCCAGTCAAGGTTGGAATAATTGCTGTGAATACAGTAAGAGGTCGCTAGTAATCTTACTTGGCAATGGCCGAACTGCTCTTGTACAATACACGTGTACACTATAAGAGCTTTTTGAATAAAGGAATGCACCACTGTATTCTCACAGATGTGTTAAAAATAACTCCTGCAAACACACACACACACACACATGTTTATTTTACTGTCATCAAGACTTCTCATTTCTATAATTATTATCGCAGATAATTAATGCGTTGCTGCACTTAAACCTTAAATTTAAACTCCGAAAATAACAGAAAACTTGTGTTTTCCTCACAAGAACAAAACTTTCACATCCATATTGGGACCTAAAAACGTGGCCTCACAAACATTATACATGCTACGCCTCTGTGAAAGCAGCCATCGCATCAGGCACGGGTGTGGCTAGCGCTTGGATGACAGACGGACTGGGAATGCTACATTCTGTAAGCTTGACACTTTAGAATACATTTCCTGATGTCACTTCCTGTTGGTTTGGCATGGTGGTATGGCTTAATGGTTTAATGATAGCCAGTGAGTAGTGTGGGAACCTCAGATAAGAGGTGGGAACGACGAACTTAACGAAGGTGGAGCGTCCAGGGGACGGACCGCCGTTCCGACCAATCGGAACGCAGGCGCTGATCCATTTTGGCCCCGTGTGAAGCGGTCCAAGCGGTCAATATTAACGCTCTGTGATGACTGCAATGATATTTCGGCCATTGTCTCGGTGTGTATGAGCCTGATATCCTGCTGTGTGCAATAGTGCGTCGTGGCACATTGAAGTGAATTATACCCTGAACAATAGTGCTGATAAACTAAACAGTTCCCATGCAATGCTTGCAGAAAAAAAGAAAAGAAAAAGCATTCGGAGAGTATGGACGGAACACCCCGTTCATTTCCCTAACAAGGCCACAATAGGAAGAGAGGCAAGGCCTTCTCAGCATTGTGTTCTCGCCGTGTAGTTTACGGAGACGTCGAAGCTGTGATGAGTGCACGGCAGACACGGCTGGGTGGACCAAACACCAACTAACAGAACACGTAATTTCACCAGAGTTTTAGAAAAAATATAAAGCAATTAACACCAAAGCAGTGGATGAAAATTGATCGAGAGAGCACAAGCAGGTGCACTTTTTGACAAAAACACAACCACAGGCTAATCGGCATCATAAACGTTTGCTTTACGTTGACCGTGAATACTCGGATTTCATACGGCGAAACGCCATCATCACGAGCGAGTGACATACACACCACCCTGGCTCAGGTTTCCCTTCCTTCATCTGTCCCTCACAGCATGAATCACGATGGTGAGAAATCTAAAATAAGATCTGATTCTTCCTCGGCCCTGATTCATCCCTGTGCTTTTTTGTTCCTGAATGAAGTCATTTTCGCTCTGAGTTGGTCTCTGGGAAGAAGAGAAAATTGGTCGAGATCCAATTCAAGGTTTCCTATCCAGAGAGGAAAGAATATAAAGCTGAGGGAAAAGGTTTTAAGCACCAGTGCGATTGGAGTAAAACCTGAACACAACACATAACCGATCAGTGACGGTTATCCATTGAGCTCTTCACAAGTGAAGAAGCAAGAGGACACATAACTGTTAACCTAAATACGTGACACGTTAAAGCATGTTCCTTTTAAAAACAAAAAAGTAAAAAAAACCCCACCGAGTTAAATAAACGCAACCTCTTGTGATAAGTGGCCAGCGATGGAGATTAATCACCCAGGCTGAGGCACGCTCTGGTTTTTATTACAACTGCACATGTTCCATTTTGAGACAGATATGAGGAGACGGTGACAGTCCAGGGGAGGACAAATGATAAATTCATTAGCAAGCCCTCTGGGCAAGAGATCGCTCTTCTTTGCTCGATGTTCAGCCCAGTGTTTTGTTTGCCTGTCAAGGCTAAATAATGTTAGCTGACATGATGTAAAAAAAGAATGGCAAAATGAGTTTAACTGTGTAATGGATAAAAGTCTATGCTACTAAAACTATTATACAATTTTGCTAGCAAACTAACAGTAGGCGAACTAGTAAGGTTTGCTAGCAAACTAGGTGAAATACAGCTACTAATCTCACCGAACGTTTTTTTCAAAACTAGGTAAAACTCCCATCCAGATGTGTCATCAAACAAGCTTACAATAGCACAATTAATTCCAATTTTAATTTAAGCAAAAATATCTTTTGTCATCCAAGTCCACTAGCAAGCTGGCTAAGATTACTCGAACTGTGTTAGACTGGCCGGTGCTACTACAGCTATTATCAAACGTTGCTAGCAAGTTTGATAGCTAGCAAGCTAGTTTGTTAGCAAACTAATAGTTAGATAAGGTATTAAAACCAGTAATACACATTATGCTAACTATGTCATTAGAATAGCCTGTGCTATTAAAACCATTATCCAACTAAGTGGCTAACAATTGACTAATTAATTAAAATATTTGCTAGCAAAATAGATGTGTTACATTTTGTTGTTAAAATCAACCTCCCGGTTGGCTAGCCAGCTAGCTAACATTAGCCTAACTATGAATGAGACTAGCCTGTATTATTAATAAGCAATGTTTCTAGAAAACATACAATAAGCTAATTATGAACAGTAGTCCGTATTGACTAGAATTAGGCTAAATGTTAATGAAAGCAATATCCAGGTTGATTTGCAAGCTAGCTAACATTAAGCAAACTACTGTATGTTATTAGACTAGCCTGTACTATTAAAACTATTTTCAAGGTTTGCTTGCAAACTAAGTAAAATTAGTGCAAGCAATAGGTCTTGTTATTAGACTAGTTATGTTAGTTAGAGGTGCGTAAATTTCAGCATAGCAGATGAACCAGTGTAGTCATTGGGAGAGCGCGTGCTCAACGCAAAGTCAGCACCGTATCTGTATTCAGATTGAAATCTGAAGTGGGTGTGGGCTAAATCAACATTTTCTTTTCATTTTATTAAATATGAATCTTACCATTATGCCCATCGAAACACCAGATGTAGAAATGAAGGGCATCATACTACCGTGAAGCAGAGTTTGTTAAAAAAACGTACTGTATCCGTCCATCCATCCGTTATCTGTGCTGTCAGGGTCGCAGGGCGGAGCAGGAGCCCATACCAGAAGAGAGGTGGGGTACGCCCTGGGCAGGTCGACAGTCAGGCGCAGGGCTAATAGGTACTGTATACCCAAAATTCAGCAACGTGAAAAGAAAAAACGTTGTTTTATGTTTAATATCGTAATATTCGTAAAGAGCTTTTTCCAAAACGTCAACACCGAACACATAGAACTGTGAAACTGCAAATCCTCAGAGTTCATCGGAGAACTGTTTTTAACAACCATTAAATCTGTGCGAAAAGAATTTGGTCAAGAATCACAGAATCCTTGTCAATTTTCAGAAAGTCACACAGATGCCCGAGGCTTTTAGAAGACAAAATAAACAGTCAGAGAGCAGGGTGTGTGTGTGTGTGTGTGTGTGTGGGTGTGTGTGTGTGTGTGTGTGTGTGGGTGGGTCGGGGGGCGGCTAACAGGCCTACATAAACGCCACTTAAAGAAACATCTGCTCTTCAGAGTTAACTGAATGTCTTTGCAATGATGTGAATTTATGTACTAGTAAATAAACCGTAAAATGAGTGAATCGGATAACCCGTCTCCTCCTCCATCACCTCCTACATCGCCTCCACTGGACGTAAACACGTTGGCTGTTTGTACCTCACTCTGAAGCATACCCCACATAAATATTTAGACTCCAAACATTCATCAATGTGCCCTTATCTTCACACTATGAAAGGAAATTCAATGCAAACAGCTGACAAGACAGAAGATGACTTGCGATAAACAGCCATGTAGTTTACAATATTTTTAGTTCTCTGAGGTTTGTTTTTTTCTCTTCCGATTTGCTTTTACCTCATGCTAATATTAATATTAATTACTAAAAACGCTAGCTAACTGTACAATTGGAAACTCGAAAACAAACTAGATAAAATGAGGTCAGATTTATGTCCTAAAATATTATCCAGGTTCATTGGCTAACATGTTCTTAGATTAGTCCAGTTTAAAATGATCTAACTTTGCTAGCAAACTAGAAGTATGCTGAGTAATTAAAATTAGCCATGTTTGCTAGCAACCTAGGCAAAACTTGGCCAAGTGTTTTATTTATTTATTTATTTATTTATTTATTTATTTAGTTATACAGGGGGTCCTCGGGTTACGACACAGTATATATGTATTTATGTTATACGTGTGTGTATATATATATATATATATATATATATATTTATTAATAAAACCATCGTACAGGTTTGGTTTGCTAAACAGCTAGCTAACATGAAGCTAACAATATCATTAGACTAGCTTGTGCTATTATGCAATGTGGCTGCCAATAAACTAATCCATTAAAAGCGATTAGCTTTGCTAGCCGAATAAAAATCTAGGCCATCAGCAAGCTAGCAAGATAGTGCTAGGATAATGACTTAGTGCTAAAAGCACAATTCAAATTGTTTAAAGAAAAAAACATTGGTTATTGCAACCACTTTCCAAGCTAGCTAAGCTACAAGCAGTTTAAAATCATTACAGCAGGCTAGCTAACTTTAACATTGTTATTAAAATAGCCTGTGCTATTCAAACTATTATCAAGCTTTGCTAACAAACTAACAGTAGGCTGAGTAAGTAATTAAAACCAGTCATGTTCAGTACTAATAAGCAAAGATAAGCTATTTGCTGTTAATATTTTATTGTTAATAGCATTATCCAGGTTTGCACGCAAGCTAGCTTCTTAAAGCTTCTTATTAAAAGCTTTGAAGAGTCTTGCTAGCAGGTTAGCGAACATTAGGTTAAGTATGTTGTTAGACTGGCTTGTGCTGTTATTATACTAGTCCAATGAACCTAAGAGTGGGCTAAATAAAATAAGTCATATTTGTTATAAAATTACATAAAACAAGGGTAATAATTACTCTCTGATTGAAGTGCTAGAAAACTAGGTACAATTAGGCCACATATTATATTTTGTTGTAAAAAGCATTATTGAAATCTGCTAGCAAGCTAGTTCATGCTAAAAGTAGAAGTCAGGTTTTATAGAAAGTGAGGTCAAATTGGACCAAATGTCATATTTTGTGTTTAAACAAAACCCTGGAGAGACTACAAATACACTCGACATGATTAACGGCATTCCGCAGCAATGCCTCGCTCGCTTATCACGACTGACTCTTTTCATTTGCAACTCGCATTCCTGTTGGGGTTTTTTTTTTCCTCTACATTTCTGACTGAAACTCCCTCAGTGTGCTGGCTGACGGGGTAAAGCAGGGTGCGTCAGGGGACGGAGCGGGACACTGGAGCTTCACCGAGTGGTTTCTCTGTAAACATGCAGAGCAGGCCTTGTGGTTTGGACTGTTGGTGAAGCAGCACTGCTCTGTTTTCATGTCAACAAAAAGTGCTTTAGGCAAATGACAACATCACTAAACATCACAGCTTTCGGCACACGCCGCTCATTGATGGACGTGTTTGTTATACACACAAACGTGTCTTTCTTATTCGGCGAGTGTTAGTGTAAGCCAGTGACACCAGTCCGAAGGAGAATGATTACTGTAAGCCGTCACATCCCTGCACAACTTTCAAACATTCTTGCAGGGCATAAACTATCAGTTTTTTTCACTTTTTCATTCTGTCAAACACACTCAGCTGACTATGGAAAAACCACCCTGATGTTGTGTCCAAGCGTTTCATTAAGAGAAGAAAAGTCTGAACGAAAGTCTATAACGTTCACATCACGCACCATCAAAATCCATTTCCGTAGAACTTTGTTTACTGGATAAAAATCTCTTGTCACTGTTTTGATTTCCCTTCTCCATATTTATTTGGAAATGTCTGAGTTTTCTTAAGTTCGATGAGATGTGTTTTTGTGAGGTGATTAAATTACCTGAGAGAAAAATCCAGTGAGTTTGAATGGAGGAACAACGTGGCGGTACAGCTACTTATATTTACATACGTGACGTGTTTTAGGTCAGAAAAGAAACGTATGCTAATTAGCAAAAACATACCTAGTCTGATTCTGGAATGCAGAAGCATGCTGGCTAAACTCACCAGCTAATTCTTTTTAGCTGCATCATTAATAAGGTATCATATAAGCGCGAGCTTGCTAGCAAACTGGTTCACTAGGTTGCTATTTTATGTTAAAACAGTCACAAACATTCTTAGCCTTAAGCTATTCCATTGTGACATTTAAATTAGTAGGCAAGTTCGCAAACTAGCTAACATTAAGAAGAGACGTAAGAGACGAAAGGTGGGCTTGAATGATTGGACAATTGAGGAATAGGTACATTTATGTACATTGTTAGTCAGGTACATAGGTACAAAGGTTACCCAATGGTTAAAAAAGAGAAAAAAAAAGTCTTGAGATAATTCTGGAAGCTTTTTTTTTCCGCAAAGGTCTGAAAAATCCATTTAACAGAGAAATAAGAATTCTTACACTGACAAGCAAATGCTCACTAGCATGCTAGTTATCCATCCAGCCATCAACAATACTGCTTTATGCGTCTGGGTGGCGGGGAAGCTGGAGCCAATCCCAGCATCTTGGGGTGAGAGGCGGGGTACACCCTGGGC
>JAQQZR010000020.1:14804213-14816521 GCA_030068235.1 Notoglanidium macrostoma | reverse complement strand
CACGCACACACACACGCACACACACACACACACACACACACACGCACGCACATTCACGCACGCGCACACCCGCACACACACACACACACACACACACACACACATACACACATACACACACACACAAACTTCCTAGCAATCAGAGGCTGAGAATAGGAAGAAGGGAGAGGAAGCGGCCGTGCATTCACAGGCTGGGAACGAGAGGAGGGGGGAGAAAGCGGAACCTGGAATTTGCAAAGGAAAAAACAACAGGCTTCCAAAAATACCTCAGACCCATCCCCACAGCAGATAAACAGAAATATTATTCCTCTGTTGCTCAGGCACATCTTCTTCCGCTCCTGCTTCCCCCCTTCTCCCCCTCCTCCTCTTTCTCATCCTCATGACTAAACCAGGAAACAGAGAGGTGACCACTGATTAGGAACCTTGTTAGCTTCCCATGTAATGACAGCATGAAACTCAATCAGCAGGAACACACGGAGCCCCGGACAGTTTTCCCGTTCTGTGTTTTATCCCATCATTTCCCTGTGGACCTGCACAGAGCACAATTTGTGATGAAATTAACTCCATTTCGGGATTACGATTATCCAGCTTTGTCATTTGGAACTGGAGCGTAAGACCGGTCGCAGATTTTGCCCATCCTCTTAGCTCGGCAGTTATTGTCTGATTACAGACAGAGACCTAACTAGCAGTTTATTTTAACATTAGGATCAATATTATATATCTAAAACCTGTATACGACGCATATACTATCCGGATAAAAACAGTAATATTTTTGTCTGGAAAGCTAGCTAACAGCAAGGTTTTCTACAAAGCTAAGGTTTGTTAACAAGCTAGGTTAAGTATATTATTAGACTAGCTTGTGTTATTAAAAACTGCTAGCAAACTAGCTAACAGTAGGCTAAATCAGTAGTTAAGTACAAATCTAACAAACGGGGTAAAATTAGGCCACACACTTAGCCCGTTGAATAATTAGAGGTCTTAATTCCTCTGTCTCTAATTCAGTTTTTTACTCATCTCTAAGTTGACTGATTAGCATTCTAGAAATCGGAACTTAATTATGATTTCCATGCTGAGATGAGACTCCGTTTTGGTTCAAAGGCAACATGTGGTGCTTTATCATGTGTAACCGGTGCTGCACTCAAGGCCAGGACAAAACCAGGACTGTGAGGCCAAAATTGTGAAACAGGAACACAGCCCTGGCTTTTTTCTTGGTTGGAAAATTCATTCATCCAAGCTGGTGGCACAGCGGGTAGCATTGCTGCCTCACAGCTCCAGGGTCATGGGTTCTGTCCTGTTACTGTCTGTATAGAGTTCCACATGTTCCCCATGACCGTATGGGTTTCCTCCAGGTCCTCCAGCCTCCAGAAAACGTGCTAATAGGTGGATTGGTGACTATAAATTGCCCCTAGGTATGAATGTGTGTACATGGTGCCTTGCGATAGACTCATGTTAGGTTGAGGGTGGATTTCCTGCCTAGCTCCCAGCGTTCACCGGATAGCCTCCGGATCCACCGTGAACATGACCAGGATAAAGCAGTTACAGTGAGTGAGTGAGTGAGTGAGTGAGTGAACAGTATTCGGCTCAGTTGTTCCTGTTTCCACATCCTGATTCTGGAAATACTGTCTAGCATCCATTCAAGCTAATTAATAGTAGCCTAGTAAAAATAGCTCCTAGCATCAGCCAGACCGCATCCTCCTCACGTCACGTGTTTTTAATCCAGCAGGTCGTGGAGAAACCTTTCCTAAATTTTTCTCTCTTGGCGTTAACAAGACGAAAAAAGAAACCTGCAGATTATCATGCTACCAAGAAAGCGCAAAGTGTAAACTTCTCTGTCCTGAAGATGTAGGAAAACATCAGGTTACCGCTTTACTTCTGACGCTGACACTGGAGACTCCTTCCATGAATGTTACACGAACATCTCGTCACAGAAACTGTCGATGATCACACCCGAATAGAGTGCACCACTCTGCAAGTCCCAGTGAATGGGATGTTGCTATAGAAACGATAACGTACTAGAGCGAGTGCGTTTATGTAAACCTGTAATAGGTGGTGCTGTCAGAGAAAATGAATCAACACCTTCTGACCAATCAGAATCCAGCACTCTGTTATAGATCATGTGATGCTGTCACTTGTCTGTCTGAAAACACTTTATTCATTTAAAGTTTATAGTTTTCAATCATTTAAAGTTAATCAATAAAAGGTAATGTCAAAAATTAAAGACATTAGTAAGGCGTGTTCGTATAATTGAAGCACAAATAATCAATCGTCTGTTGTAGT
This sequence comes from Notoglanidium macrostoma, assembly GCA_030068235.1. NCBI lineage: Eukaryota > Metazoa > Chordata > Actinopteri > Siluriformes > Auchenoglanididae > Notoglanidium > Notoglanidium macrostoma. The sequence goes on along the minus strand of JAQQZR010000020.1, from coordinate 14,814,244 downwards.
AGGCGAAGGTGCGATGTGGTGTCATAAAATACAACAGCCAATCAGGTTCTAATGTGCAATGGCATGGCAAGAGATAAGCATCATATACTCAAGGAATACTTTACTTAGACATTATTAAATATGTTATGTTAAATGGTATGGCCCAGTGTAGGGGTGTTCGATACGTATTCAACAAGTTAAGTTTAAAACATTGTGCAAATTTTAAGAAGCACCATTTTGAACATTTTGTCTTTTTTCTGTGTGTTATAAAACTCAGGAGCTTCGAATATGCAAATGCGAGACAAGCAAAAATGGGTTCAGAGGGGAAGAGGGTGTAAGACTGGGGGCTTTTCTAATTTGTATATTCATAAAATCTGGATTTTCTGACGAGGATAAAAACCTTTTAAAATATTTAAGACACAAGGAATGTCTTATTCAAGCCTGGAAAAAAAACGTTGTGCTCTAAAGGCGACTCAAGAATTTTACAGCTTGACATCTTTGATAAACAAGACAAACTCATGCTTCTAAAGCAGTGTAAACCTGCACAAGCTGATTCCGCCACTTCACTAATTGCTTTGTTATTGTACTCCATCTGCGGCCTCCATCGAAAACCGAAGGTTTGTCATTAATTTAGAGTGTTTGGCGTATTTCCATTTAAACACTTAATTTAAACAAGGCCTTCTGTGTTTTGGTTAAATGAAAGGGCATTTGTGCAGGATTTAGTCTTATTAATTACACACGGACTTTTCTACCAAACACACGGCAGGAGCTCTGAGAGGACTATATGTCACGTCCTGTTCGAAGTGACCTCTGAGGACGTTGTCCCAAACACACCTCTCAGTCAACAGATGGATGAATCACACCAACACAGGAAAAGCAGGAGACAGAACACCCCTAGCTAAATCTGGAAGTAGGTGGTGTAGAGAGAAACAGTCCCACTACGTCACACAGGAACACGTAGATTTGACATTTGAAATTTGACATTCGAGGCGTTAGGGCTTTTATTTCCATACAGAGATCCTGAACACATAACTGCTGTAAACTAAGTTCTGACACTGTAATATTTGTTGTCAGTTGATTGGCAAGCTAGCAAGTTAACCCTGGTGTATATCCACTAGCATTATCTAAGTCAACCGGCTAGCTAGCTAGCTAACTTACAAAACGTTTTAATGTAAGCTAGCTAACTCACAAAGCGGTAGCTAGCTAGCTAACTTACAAAACGTTACAAATGTAAGCTAGCTAACTCACTAAGCGGTAGCTAGCTAGCTAACTTACAAAACGTTACAAATGTAAGCTAGCTAACTCACTAAGCGGTAGCTGGCTAGCTAACTTACAAAACGTTTAAAAAAAGCTGCTGTAATAGGAAATTAATCAACACCTTCTGAGATTAGAGATTTCAGTAATGCTATGGTATAATGTTATATGGTTTAATATATTAAACCATAAGTTAGCCAGCTAATCATAAATTTCATTTATTTTTAAATGATTCCTTGTTTTTTTTTTTAACAACTAACATGTGCGTAAGGAAAGAGTCAGGCTTGAGGCAGTTGAGAAATGGTATGACCCATTGTAGGGGTGTTTCAAAGTGCTATTTATATGTCTTTTATGTTCAGCTTTTGTGTTTTCATTCAACGGTTTGTAGTATTAATAGGAAATGATTTACTGTATTGTTTGTTTTTTCAGTTTATCCACGGAAGTGACCATAAAAACAAATCTTATGATGGACAAAGAAGCAAATCTCGGGTATCTTAATGATGGCTTAATGGTTTAGCATTTCTAATCGAAACATTCCAACTGTAATCAGGTACAGCGTCCATTACTGGCCCACTGACTCTATTCTGCATCTCATCTGTCAGCATGGTGCACTAGAGACAAGTGGGGATTAGCTCAGGCTGGAGATCTTAATCCCATTATAGCAACGGCTTTACAGAAGAACGCGGCCACTATGTGTTACTTTTGGCTGCACTCCCAACGTGCTACGTATCTCACAACTCATGCGAGAAGCTTACACTTGTATCAAACCGGTATCATTTTTGTTTGTTAACATGGACGGCTCCTAAACTGACATTTTGTTTTATGGCTAGCTAAAGTACGTAGTAAGCATAGAGTAGAATTGAAGTCAGGTTCCAGACGAGCGTACGTGGCTGATAAAGTACGAAACGTCCCAGATGAAAGCAGTTTGTGTTCAGGGCAGATTAGGGAAAGCTATAATGCAGTCTTGCATCACGCTCTAAACCCCTTATATGGCTGCATGTGGTTCCTCTAATCTACGTTCTCTCTCTCAGCCACATGGCTTCTGTAATCAACCGACGAGCCTGGAAGCTAAACCGAGCTACCACTGGAAGACAACCACTACCATGCTACCACTTGCACCACAGCGCTACTGAATCCTGCATTCCCATTGGTCCGAGGGTCTTAATATCTACACAGCTGCGACTCACACATTATCGTTTCTATAGTAACAGCTCATTCGCAGGGTGTTGGGCATCGGACTCTCCACATAAATGTGTTAACGTGAAGCCATTTCATTGAACATTTACAGAAGGAGTCTCCAGTGTGAGCGCCGAAGCTGCAACTGTGCAAATTTAAGAAAATTTAAAAACTGTCCTAACACATTACCGTTTCTATAGTAACAGCCCGTTCGCAGGGCCGTGTACAGAAAGAGCATTGAAATAATCATTGATATGGTGAAGTTTTTTTGTTAGATGTTTATTTAACATGGATGAAAGGAGTCTCCAGTGTCAGCGCTTTGTAACATTCAGTTCATTTCCGTCATTCAGGTGTTAATTCCTGTAAAATTGTAATCGGTGGCAAATTGCTGCGGTATAAAAGGAATAAAACACTTCAGGGCATGCGGTTATAAAAAAATAATCAGCATGAGTAACTCCTCTGTCAGTGATTACTTTCCTATTGCAGCTTTATTCCTTACATATTCACTTCTTTCAGATGAAGCGATGTTTCGGACACATTTAAGAAGAAAGAAGAGCGGAAAATAAATAAATAAAATAAATAAAATTTTGCTTAATTGATTAAGTACTTAAATAGGTTAGGTGTAATGAATTGTGGCCCATGAGACATTTTCCTGAGTCAGTGTTGTAGGGCGTGACATCAGGGGTTGAGATTGTCAGCAGCAGCGTACGCCACTGTTTAGTCAACACAAAGCAGAGAACATGGATGGAAATTTCCAGGTACAGAAGTGGTTTAATTTTTTGTTATTGTTGTTATTGGTGAATAATTCCTTTCGCGGTTGGGAGGCGTGTGCACGTCGAGTTCTGTAAGCGTAACGTCAGGCTGAAGTGGAAAGAACTTTTTAGGACTTTTTAGTAAAGTATACTTTACTCCTGAGATTTTTGGTTTTTATTTTCACTTTCAATTACTTGTTGCAAATCTTGACCTATAAATTGTTCCCACATTTATGACATTTTTCTCCTTGCAAAGTTTCAGTTATGTACCATTTTGTTTGTATTCAAATAAAAATGAATAGAAAAGAAAATAAATAATAATAATAATAATAATAATAACAGCAAATCTGATCTTGTAACAACGTCAGATCCCTGTGGATGAAAAACGTGAGATTACGTTTATTTTTTAATATTTTAACTTTTTTTTTTTTTTTTGAGCCTTGCAACTCAATTCTTAAGACAAGTTCTAACAGCTAACCCCGCCCCTAAACTCCGCCCACAACCATCACCTTAACCTTAACCTTAACTGTAACTTATTCCATGATGGAAAAAAATAACCTTTTTTGTACATTTGCATATTGTATACTGTTGCTTTATATATATATATATATATATATACACTTTTATTTATTCCATAAACTTTCATTGAGGTATCATTTCACAGCTATTTTCCCATCATCATTTGAAGAAGATGAACAGTCTGACAGCACTTACTGCCAAAATGTACAGTATATTATATCCAATATTATACACTATTTCTGGCATGGTACTTTCAATCATACACCTAGAAATGTACCTTAATAGTGTACACTCATGTTTCCAGGTCAAGTGCATGTTAACGGTTCAAAAGACATGCGAGAATGAAGAGTTTAGCACTTGTTAGATGGTTTTTTATCAGTTAACATTGCATGCGATTTGAAGTTTGCTTACTTCTAAATGTCTCCTATTAAAAAGTAAATGGCTTGTGGACATGTTTGAATACTATGAGTTAAAAACAGAGAAAAAACAACTAAAATGTTATATAATATAGTACCTAAAATAGATCATATTTAGATTTAAAAACAAAAATAGCTATTATACTTATTAAAAAAAAAAAAAAAAAAAAATCAATCAATCAATAACTATTAATATTAAGTCGAAATGTTTAATGTTGATGACATTTTTGAACAAAGTAAAGCAGTTGTTTTACTTAATTTGGGATTTTGTGTAGAAGTTGTGTCACGTTTTTTTGCGGCAAAAAGCTTGTGATTAAATGAAGCCGTGATAGCTGGCGCTCGTGCGTGCCATATTGCCCAAATGAGTGTTTTACAGCCGGGATCAGTCTTATGTCAAACACAGCAAAGCCAGCGTGAGCAAATACAGTGTGTATGATTAAGGGGTGTAACAGGTGGCTTATATAGCGCTGATATACAGGACGATAGCAGAGCTGCTGGCGGATCAGCCAGAACAGGGTGTAGCTCGGAGATCAAATGTAGCATTAAGCCGTGCGAAGAGGCCGTGTTTTTAATAGAGGTGTAATTTAAGTGGAGCGGGGCCATCTGCCTAGCTAGGAAAGAAAACGTGCTGATGGACGTCAGACCTGCCGACCTGGGGTCAGCGCTTACCGTGTGGAACTGAGGGGCCGGTGATAAACCCGTATTTACAGGGAGTTTGTTTATCAAACATTCAAGATGTTGCTTTTCTTCTGTCATACTGCAAACACACGTCCTTTCTTCACCTTACAGTCGAATGCAAAACTTTGTACACCTTTTTGTTTGACATTGAATCCGTGTTCGCTCATTATAACAAATAACGAAACGGTCCAAGATGTGTGTTGACGTATTAGAAGTGAAATAAGCTGAATTTCTTACATGGGTGACTTTCTAAATACTGTAAAACCTCGTGGTATCGCCTTCTCTGGCTCCGTGAAAGGGCACTGTTTCCTGGTTTAGTGTGTGTGTGTGAGAGCTGTTTTCCTGATTCTCGACAGGAGTTTTTATTCCTTACTGTATATACGACTCAAAGTAGACGTGTTGCCTGTGTTAAGTCACTGAACACCTTAATATTACCGAGAGCAGGTCAGTTCTTTTCTGCTTTAGTGTGTGTGAGAGCTGTTTTCCTGATTTCCATTCACTCTTGCATACGAAACAGAGCCAATCTCAAGGGTTTGGGTCTGTTTGAAGTTTTCATTCCTTATATATGATTTGACGTGAACATGTTGGCGGATTTAAGTCATTAAACTTGGAGGAGAAGTCAATATTTCCTGCTTTAGTGTTTGTGAGAGAGCTGTTTTCCTGATTCCCGTCCACTCTTAAACTCGGAACATGTAGCTAAACTCGGCAGTTCGTGTCAGTTTTTAATTCCTTCTATACAACCTAAAGCGAACATGTTGCTTGTTGTAAGTCATTAAATGCCTAGCGCAGGTCAGTCATTTTCTGGTTTCCAGATCAACTCTTAAACGTAAAATGTTGCAAATCTTAAAAAAGTTTGGGATTGTTTGAAGCTTTTATTTCTTTATACATGACTAAAAGTAAACGTTGCCAGTTTTAAGTCATTAGACGCCTTAAATTATCTAGAGCAGGTCAGCGGGGATGTAAACTTTTGCTCCAGCTTTGTGAGAGGTCAGTATTTCCTGGTTTGGGGTGTGTGTGAGTTTTTTTTTTTTTTTTAGATTGCCATCAACTGCTGTATCAAATCAGTAAACACTAAAACATGAATAAGTAAGATGAACTGTAAAACGTGATGTATACTTGTCATTTCAAGAAACTTTTTCATTTCAAACAAACTTTTGCACCCAAATGTACAAATGGCTACGGCTAATGCTTTTTGAGCTCACTTTATTATTATTATTATTATTACATGAGATATTGTTTTTTAGCCGTGAATGCCGTCCATTGTCAGAGGGTTCGATAAGAAACCAAATACATTACGTAACATATTTAATCTTTTAAGATTCCGAAAAAAAAACACGTATGACAAGCGCAAAACACACAAAACACGCACCCTGACACTTTGTCGCTGCGTAATTCTCACTCATGTGTTTGACATTTACACATTTACAAACCCAGAAAAAAAAGCAAACAAAAGGATGAAAACAAACCCCAGGAAACCTATAGATCAAAGGAGCTAAATGAAGCGAAGGAGAATGTGGCCCGAGAGCCGTCGCTCTTCTGGAGACATGAAGGTGGTGAGGAGGGACGTTTTCAGGGCCGCAGGACGAGAGCGGTTCCACGGTTCCCTTCCAGCTTGGCAGCAGGGCGAAGGATCGTCACGGGACGTTTGTTTGAAATCACAGCTACCTCAGTTACACTCACAAGACTGTTTTACAGTCTGGATTATTTAATTCCTCACACTGTGAGCTTTACGGATGCTTTCATTCGATTGCTCGTCTTGTCGCGAGACGCTCGGGACGGTGAAATCGCCTTTATTTATTTAATACATTTGCATTAACGATACAATCGGTAATGACTAATCGTTGTGCAGTTCCGCAGCAAAAAGAAAAGAAGAAACCACGTCTCGTCCTTGTAAATCTGTCTTCATTAAAACTCCTAATAAACGCCGGCCACATTTAGCAGCATTGTGCTTTTATCAGCAGCACCCATGCGTGAAACACGACCATAAAACTCTGGTTTACGTGCAATTGCTGCACGCTTTATGACATTTCTGCCATAACAGAGACATACGGAGCGACAGCAGATAAGATAGGAAACGCTGGCCGCTGCCGCAAGCTCCGAAGTGCAAATAACAGAATATGATCCCCATCTGACTGGAGGCCTCACTTAAGCGATTGTTTCGCTGGACAAAAAGCATATTTATTCAGGAACAACCAAACATTTAAAAAAAAAAGACAAACAGGATAATGCTGTCTAAACACAAGAAGAACAATCGCCTCAGTTCTGCTAATGTGTCCTTTTGTTCGGTGAATTTCACTCTCAGTCACGCTGACGGCCTCTTTGCATCTGTAGCACGGCTCGAGCTGGAGGAAAAGTGAAGGAGTTAATAACTGGATTCTGGATTCTGATTGGTCAGGAGGTATGGAGTCATTTTACAGAGCAGCAGATTCGTTCTAACACATTGTCGTTTCTATAGTAGCAGCTCGTTCGCAGGGACTCGTACGGCCGAAGAATAAAAAACGTTTTCCGTAAAGCGTCGGGAAGAATGTAACATTTATGGAAGGAGTCTCCAATGTCAGAGCTTAAGACTGTAAGTTTAAGTTTTCCATGCTCAGTAAAGAGGAGGTTACGCCATTACGGTTTCTCTGTGACATGAAAACGGCCTTTCGCGTTGTTCCTCTGTTAAAGATTCTGTGCAGATCCCGGCTTTGCAGAACAGCGTCAAGCTGAAACTCTTAACCCAGAACACCGGTGAGTGTTGAGAATGTTTTAGAGTCAAAGAAAGAGGATAGCGACCAGTTTATACGCCTAACGGACAAAATGTTCCCCTCGGGAGTCTTTGATTTGTCACTATAAAGGTTCTACGCAGAACCCTGTAACAGAATCCTTTTGGAAGCAATGAAAACCACCCTAAGAACATTGCAGACAATTCTGCTCACGTTTGAAGATCATCTGCCACTTCCTACCCACCAGCCAGCTCTCTCCTATCACGTGTTTCCTCTGAGACACGTCACGCCGTCTGACTGCGTCTTTTCACAGTGCAGCGTAACGCACTCGAGGTACAGAGCTGTCTGCCCTCTTCCACACGCATACATGAGCTCATAGATGCCTACGATTGGCTCGTGCCACTGTGATTGACAGGGGAGAGAGAGTACGCCCCGCCCACCCAGACAGTTCCCAGGAGCTGTGAGCATCCCATATCGAGGTCCTGACAGGAACTGAGTGCCTCGAGTGTGTGTTTTAAGACGAGTCGGGTCCGGTGGTTATGTTTGTGATGTGTGTTATGTCAGTTGACATCATATGCATTGATGGCACGAAAATACATCAGTGGATGAGATCAGAATTACAGTAATATTTTATTATCTTATAGTATTATAGTAAATGTAAATATCTCAGTGAGATTGAATATGCAACATAATAATGCTAACATTAATGTTTATAACAGCAGAATTATTCCGCATTGTCAGACTGGCTCTGTGTGTGTGTGTGTGTGTGTGTGTGTGTGTGTGTGTGTGTGTGTGTGTGTGTGTGTGTGTGTGTTTTCTTTTTGTCTATCTGAGCTTTCTGACCCACTCCATCTCTCCACTTCCTACTTGTGTAGGTGTGTACGTGTTTGTGTGTGTGTGTGTGTTTGTGCGCAGTGATTTACACACAGGCTTTAGATCGCACTATAGCTGTGTGTGGGTGGTAAAGGTTACAATGGTCTGAGGTTAACGTCCTTTAAGCTGCATCGATGCAGAAAATCATGTAGGCTGGATGTATAAATAATGCTTAGTGAGGTTAGAGTAACTTTTATTTTTTTTTTTTAAACCCGACCAAGAATAAGTGGTACAGCTACACGAGGAAACGTTTCATTTCTGTGGCACGTTGAAGACAAGACGCGCATACAGCCTGGTGTTTAATTCAACCTTCTCATACATATTTATGTAACGCATATAATCACACATAATTATGTAAAAACACATCCAGATTCTTTAGATGGTTTTTTTTGTCACTCATAATTGCACTGTGTAAATGTAAATTTTTGCAGTATTTGTTTTATAGTGTTAAGGGTCTGTCACGTTGCAATAAATACATCATTAACACACTTTTTAAACAATTTTAATGTATCCAGAAACATGTTTAATTCATTCAAAACAACTTAGAATTGCAAAATATTGCAAAGTTTTGCAGTTTGACATGAACAGTGCAGCTGATTTTGGAGTTACAAAAAATTCTAAACATTTACAAAGCCAACAGTACTTATTATAGTCAATCCAGCATGTTTGCTTTGTTTTATTTTGGGTTTTGTGTAAAAGATAAATCGGAGACACGCTTAAGTCTGGAGAGCAACAGAAATCTGGATTTATATTTAGATAGAGAGATCTGGCGATAATTTGCCTCTTATATTTATCTTTTTATATTCATCTTTATAAACAGACGTGAGTGTGGCGATTGTGCATGAAATGGTAAAGAAAAGTAAAGAATGTTGTGTATTTTATGGTTTTAACTTGGATTAAAAACTAAATCCTTTGTCAACAGATGAAGACATTGAGACAGTGAAAGTGAGCTCGAATGTCAGCGCTGACCACAAAGCAATTAAAGCATCTTTCATAATCACTCGTGCCACCTGTGCCTGTTCATCTGCCCTCCCCACTGCTCACCTGCCCTCCCGCCTGCTCACCTGCCCACCCACCTTTCTTACTTATTTCTTTTTCTTTCTTCATGCCTGCTTCTTTCTTTCTTTCTTTCTTTCTTGTATCTGGATAGTTTTAACATTTTTAAGGTACCTTAAGGAGCATTAATGTTCTAAAACTTTTTACTAAAATTCTTTATTCTAAAATAATTAAAGCTACTCCACATTCACCTCATAACCATTCACGCTAAAGGTACAAAACAGGTGATGGCAGGGAGAGTCAAGTCAAGCAGAGCTTTGTGGTCAATTCCGTAAATCACACAGTAGCGACGAAATAACGTCCTCCTTGGACCATATGGTGCAACGTAGGCAGCAACACAGCAACAGAACCCTGTAGAGAAAGACTACATGTGGACAAGGGGGGACACATTGGGGGGGACGCAGTGCGATGAATGGAAGTATGAATGGAAACATTGTAAACAGTGTTGTAAGCAAAGTGGAGCTGTGCAAAAAGATATAAATTCAGAGCAACCAGCCACAGTACATGTTAGACATTAGCAGCTATGGAAGGATCTCGGGCGGCACGGTGGTTAGCACTGTCGCCTCACAGCAAGAAGGTCCTGGGTTCGATCCCCGGGTCACCCAGAGTGCCTTTCTGTGCGG
>JAQQZR010000020.1:14764504-14804113 GCA_030068235.1 Notoglanidium macrostoma | reverse complement strand
TGCTGGGATTGGCTCCAGCTTCCCCGCCACCCAGACGCATAAAGCGCTATAGATAATGGATGGATGGATGGATGGATAATGGATGGATGGAAGGATCTCCTCGTATCTTATTTAAAAGGGCCTGATAAAGTGGCTGTGCAAGTGGGGTGGGGGATTGGTATAGGTCAGAGCAGGGTGTGGAGAAGAGATACCAGGGTGGATCGGGGTAGAATGAGGTTCAGGAGCTGGACTGCTCGGGGGAACCAACAATATCACAGTCTGGCAGACCTGCTCCTGGTGCTGCAGAACCTTCTCCCAGATGGGAAACATTCCCTGGTAGGTATGGGGGTGGGAGGAGACAGCCGCAATGCTGGTGGCCGCAATGATTTGGCTCAGGACTAGCCTCTCAAAGCACTCCATAACGATTGATGTGGGTGCTACTTGGTGGTAGTTATTAAGCTCTGACTCTGCAGCCTTCTTCAGCACCAGTCTGACTGTGGTCGCCTTGAAGTGCTGCGGGACGACGGCCTGACTCATGCAGGTGTTGAATATGTTCGGCAGGACATCAGTCAGTCAGTTCTCAGAGGCTTTGAGCGCTCAACCTGGTATGTTGTCTGGTCCTGAGGCCTTGTGTGGGTCGGTCCTGAGTAGCATCTTCCTCACACTGGCAGGGGACAGGGAGAGCACCTGGTCGTCCGGCGGGGCAGTTTTCCTCACCGGCTCGGTGTTCTGGCCCTCAAACCTGGTACAGGAAGGTGTTAATTGTGCAGTTTGGCATCGTTATTTTATTGTAGTTATTTTATTGTAGGTTTTAGAGAGCTGAGCTGACTCTCGCTGTGTTGCTTCTCAAGGCAAATGTATATGATTGTAAGTATTTATTTGATCCATTAGATTAGCTTTTTATTTCTGAGCTTTCCATGGAGAGAAGATTTCCTAGATCATAATTAACATTAACATTGACATTTACACATTTTCTGCTTGTTTTTGAAGTTATTGAGCTAAAGTAGTGTGTTTTAAGTCCAATTCCTTTCAACTTGGCCAGTGAATTAGGTTTGTACATGTAGTCAATATCTAAATAATAGGTCAATCTGTAAAAAACAAACCAAAAAAAACACTGTCAGACTGTTTGACTTTGAGAAGCATGAATGCATGCGTTGTAAACAGGTTTGACCTGACCGTGAGTTGAAAATATAATCCAGTGTGGGAGAAGGCGTGTCTAGTGTCATGGCCTGAGCAGGGGGTCATGAAATAAAAAATGCTACCTTATAGCTACTGTATGAGTATAGCCTAATCCAGTACCAGTGCAAAAAAAAAAAAGGCAATAAAACATGCATGATTATCTTTCTGTGTTATATCTGTGTTATATCTAGTTAATCATCATGACTCTTACTGGAATGATGGCAGTTGTGCATTTAAATGAGCACTCATTACCATACAGCTGAAGTGTTATCTGAGCCCCATCAACAGCACTCGCTCGAGACCCGCATGAAAGCGGCACGCGAGTCACTCAGCGCTAAACGACACGCGCCGCTATCATCTCCATCGGTCCACTGAGAATCATGGCTCGCTTTGTTTTTTTACCCCTGACATTTTCATTTCATTACGTTACAATAAATAGTTCATGCACAATTCAGAAGACACATTACAGCCAAATGATTGTGTAATAGTAAGATGCTGTTATGGATTATATCACAGTAACGCTCAGAAGGTGTTGATTGTTTTTCTGTAACAGCAGCCCTGACAGTGGCACTGCAGCTGCACATTACAGCTTTATATTAATGCACTTATCGTTTCTATAGTAACAGCTCGATCACAGGGACTTGCACAGGAGACGCGCCACATAGAGGAGTTTAAATCACGTGTGTAATCGTTAACATTGAAAGAGTCTCGTGTGTCGGACCTAAAGCTGTAACTTGAAATTTTCCGACACCTTTGGGACAGAGGGGTTTACACTCCATGCAGTTTCTCTGTAACATGACAAGCTTCAAGAGAGGGGAAAGGTGAGGGAACGACTGTTTATAGCTGCTATAACAAGTGAGAACTTGTTTCGCACACATCCCGTAGTATTAATTTAATATGTAACTATGAAGAGATAAAAAGGATGATATTATTTAATAAATGAATAGGCAAGTTAATGTGGTATAAGAGGAATAAACATCTTCATTGAAAAATAATCAACTTTAGTGTGTTATCACCAAACTCTGGTTCACCGCACCACCCTGTCACTGATTGCAGCATGACAAGAATAAAAGAATCCATAAATCTTAGGAATAAATGAGTAATATATTTGAAAGTAAAGTTAAGAAAGTAAAGAAGAAAAAGGAAAAAAGCAAAAACATAAATATTAAAAAATAAAAATAAATTGATTCAAAAACAAAACAAGGAATCTCAGTGAATACAAATGGTAAAAGATGTTAGTAAAACAATTAATAAGTAATATGTGAACTTAAATTGTTGCTTTAACGGATATTTTATCATAAGATACAAAAAAGTGTTTTAATTATTCCAATGGATTAAAAAAGCAAATAATAAGAGTTAAAACAGTATAAGTGTAAAGTTGAGTGTTGTTTTTACAGTAATGTACTGTTACCATTCTGTAATTCTGCAAAAATACAGGTAGAGTAAATACATTACTACATTACTGTAAATGTACTGTATGAACAATATAGGAGTGTGTCTGTTACTGTACTCCTGCATACTACACTATGCTCTTCTATACTACTGTTCTATACTATACTATAATATACTATACTATATTACCTGACACTATATTACTGTTATATACTATACTACACTATGCTGCACTATACTATGCAATGCTATACTACACTATGCTACACTATAATGTGCTATGCTATATTATACTTTACTACACTATGCTACACTATACTATGCTATACTTACTATGCTATACTATGCTACACTATACTGCTATATACTATACGGTTCTACACTATACTGTACTATTCTATGCTATGTTATGCTGTGCTATGTTAAATATGTCCTGCATAGTTTCAATATACTGTAGAATATTCAAGCTCACTGAGTGGAGCCACAGTTTCTCCCAAACCTGTAAGAGCGAGTTATACAACAGTTATTACACAACAGTTAGCTCCCGACCCCTAGGCTGATTGATTGAGCAGAATTCCAAGAGTACTGAAATTTAGTATGGCAGCACCGGGACACGTCACTGTGTGTATCACCCCACTTTTCTGCGTTCACTACATAAAATTCCAGGTTTAGCAATAGTTCTTTACACTGCAACTGTTACTACACTCACTACTGGCTGTCAGTCAGTCAGTCTGTGCGTCACCATGGAAACACACAACGCTCTATCCAGCTGTGGATTCTTTGGGAGTATATTTTGTTTTTGGAGCAAAAATAGCAAGATATTTCTGGCCAAAATTTGTCTGATATGTCAGTTACTTGATAATAACTTATCGCTTTTATACAGCAGTTCTATAAACAAGATCACACTCACTGTGGTGCTGCTGCACTGAATGCCACCCCAGCTGCCATTCAGCTGTAGGCACGAGGCCGTGGTTAATCACAGCCATGCCGATATTCAGTAACACAACATGACTGCGAGTGTGATATTGCTTTTAAATGAAGCGTGCAATGAGTGGAAACGGAAAGGCGTGTTGTGACCCTGTATTTATTAGCTGTAAATGAGGCAGTCATCCATGCAGTTGACCGGAAAACGCAGTGACTCGGATTAGTGTTTATTTCTTTTCTTTCACCTCAGAAATATCAACTGATCGGCATATACAATAATGTCTTACAATAATAAAGTCTTAAAATATCTGCAGAGTGAAGCGTGATACATTCAGGCCAAAATCAGTACTTTTTATTTATTAAAGAACACGTCATACTTTTTAGACTATTTCTAGATACATTTAGAAAATTTAGACATTTCTAATGTCATCTTCAAAAGAAGTTGGTTTATGTTTTCATTTACATTAATGCAGCTACAAACAATCGTTCCCTCACCGGTTTCTCTTTTTCTCTCACATTTTAAGTTAATAAGAAAATAAACGTTGCGTGTCATGTTACTGAGAAGTGCAAATGTGTCCTGAAGATTTACCTCTGACACTGGAGACTCCTTCCCTAAACATTAAATCAGTGTCAGCAAGAAACCATTAAAGCCACAGCTTTACCTCTGACTGTCACAAAGCACTGACACTGGAGACTCCTTCCATAAATGTTCAAATAAACATCTCCTTATGGAAAACTTCTCCGTATCCATTTTTAATCTGTTTATGTGCAGCGTCCACCATACAAGCGGCGGTGAGTGAGCCGTTACTATAGAAACGATGATGTATCAGAACGAGTGCATTAATATAAAGCTGTGATGTGCAGCTGCGCTACTGTCAGAGCTGCTGTTATAGAAACTAATCAACACCTTCTGACCAATCAGGATCCAGAATCGAACAGCTCCGTGGTATAAGATGTGTGACAGTGTGAACGTGTGTGCGTTTCTGCCAAAAAACTCCAGATTGTGTTTACACAACAGACCGCTGTTTTATTCTGTAGATACATTTTAGTGTTCGGAGTTAAATCTGTTTAAAGGGTGAAATATTAGGAATGTGCACTGTGTATGTGTGTTTTAACTGAAAAATAGAAACATACTCATTTAATCTGCTCGCTCATTTTAGAACAAGGGTTCCTCAGGAGTTCTTCAAATGCTTCCTTAAGCATTCCAAGCTTAAATCTGACGTTTCTCCGAGAGTTTACTGATAATGGTTTTCTCTCATTCATCTGCTTTATCATACATGATTTGTTTCTGTACGACAATTAGGAGGAAAATGGGTTCCTTAAGGGTTCTCTGACCAGGAAACGCTGTTGTAGTGTAGGAACTTTAACGGGTTCCCAAAACGGACAGCTGAAGAACCGTTAAAGGCTCTAGATTTGTCTAATTACGCTTTATAATAAATACTTTCTTGGATGTTTACTTTTCATATGCACACTCAAGAACAAAATGGGATCCTCGGGAGGGTTTCTTTTGTAAAGAACCTGGAAAGCTCTCTGATAGGGTCCTACACAGAAAACTACGAGGAACAACCAAAGAACCCTTAAGCATTCTCTGCATCTTTTCGATATCGTGTTTTCCCCCTAGAGTGCATTTCTCAGGATTTTCTTCTTCTTAATTCACTTTTAATAATGTAATAATATAGGGTTGTTCAGTAAAGCTGTAAGGATTTCTACTATGAAGCATCCAGTGAAGCTTTTACGGTGCCACGGTGCTCAACCCTTTTCTAAGCGTGGGATGCTTAACAAAACAAACAAACAAACAAAAAAAAAAAAAACGATATCTAAATAATAATAATAATAATAATAATAATAATAATATAACGTATAATAAAAAAAATTGATTGCACTAAATTTTATGCACTTTTATATACATTTCAAACATATGTACAATCAAGCAAAAGTGAAAAACAAATTTATAAAATGATGATGATGATGATTATTATTATTATTATTATTATTATTATTATCATTATGATCAATCTCCTATTTAACACACTACTGGAAGGCCAGTGTGCTATGTGCTCCAGTAGCCCACATGTGCACATCATTGTTGTTGGACCGAGTGGGCGTGGCCTGATGAAGGGGGGGGGGGGCTGAATACAGTGGGCGGGTCTAATGATGGACAGTTTATGTAATGAGCAGCGCGGCCACGAAGCCAGTATAAATAGCACCGTGCGCCTGAACTAACGCTTCATTCACGACTTAAGGAGAGACGCGTTAGGACGATCTGCGTTATTATAGCACCCTAACGCACACAGTCGCATAAAACACACACACACACACCATACACACATACACACATACACACACGCGACTCTCTCTCTCTCTCTCTCTCTCTCTCTCTCTCTCTCTCCCGCACGCACTTACACACGGGAGGTTTGTGGAATAGTGAACATGCAAGGACGGGACGGATAATAAGACAGGATCCAGCGCTTCACCTTCACCTTTTGGATAACCTGGAAATTTGAACGCGCCTTTTGCGCACGGAAGCGGCGACGCGCAGGAATATATCCTCTTCTTCTCCTCCTCGGACTTTTGTGCGCTTTATTTATTTATTTGTTTGTTTGTTTGTTTACTTCATTCTTTGAAGCCTTCCTTCCACTTTGGAATAGGAGCTTTATTTTTTGGGTAGGACATATCCCCGCGGGTGAGCCTGCTGCCCCGCCACAGCATTTTGGGAAAATATAAAGGATGGCAGCTTGGTTCACCTTTCTGATCTCATGCTTCAGCGCGCTCCTAACGCAGGTAAAGAAATCTTCTCCTTCTCCTTCTTCATCATTAGTTCTTTTTCTGACAATGTTGCAGCGCAGAACCAGAACACTGCAAATAATAATAATAATAATAATAATAATAATAATAATACGGTCTGATTCGATCAGCTCAGAGATGATGACCGCTTGATACAGATACTGACTTGTACAGTCTTTGCTGCATGAAAACACAAAGCTGCATCTTTTTCCATATTTCTGTATCCTGTATCCACACTTCTTGAAGTAGACCTGCAGGAACATGAATACAGGCATTCACTTAAGTTAAGCACAAAAAAAAGCGCAGTAAAACAACTATTTAGTATCACAGGAAATAATAAAAAAAAAAAATAAAAAAAAAAGAAGAAGAAGAAGAAGCTAAAACAGGACTAGTGTGTGTTTTGTGTTGTGGAGCAGCTGTAAAAGATTAACTGTTGTTTTTGTGGGATTTTTCTGTGCTTTGTGTTTGTTTGTTTTGGAGAGCCTATAAAGGAGAGCAATGCACCAATCCAGTCTCTTAGTAACAAATGATTCATTATCAAATGATTTAATGCTGCATCATCTTTAGAAAAGCTAGAGTTGATGTGTATATGTAGATCTGAATGTATGGATGCATGGCGGGATGTGCTTCTTAAATGATATAAAGCAGCAATAGTTTTGATGTGCAATGATCAGGAGAGGTGTGTGGTCTCATCAGGTCTCATCGGGTCTCATCCACTACCGAGTATCACACTATACATTAAACTAGTGTTGTATAGAGCTATACTACACTCACAGAAATAAAGGTGCCAAACTTTCCCTGTACTTCCCCTTGTTGCTTGGTGGTGCCATTTCGGATTATACTTTAAGGTACATATTTGAACCTTAAGGAGAACATAAGCTTTACATGCACGTTCTCCAGTAAGACGCACACATCTTTATTTCTGACACTCTACCTGCAGCCTAATACATCTTTTCTCTCCATAAATATATACATGCATATAGATATATGGATCTGGTGTTTTCGAGCTCAAGCTCCACGAGTTCAAGAATTTTAAAAGTCTGCTGGCGAGCGGAACCTCATGCAGACCGGACTGCCGGACTTTTTTCCGTGTTTGTCTGAAGAACTACCAGGTGTCCGTGTCTCCAGGGGACTGCATCTTCGGCAGCGCCGTCACCCCCGTGCTGGGCTCCAACTCCTTCAGGATGGAGGGAGGACACCTGAGCACACCTATACGCCTGCCCTTCAACTTTGGATGGCCGGTAAGAGGAGAAAAAACGGCATGAGCCAGTCGGAAACCTTTGTCTTAACCGAAGCTGAACGCGAGTGTGCGATTAGTGCGAAGCTGCAATATGTAGCAGGACTCTGCAGAATTTCCACCTGCACTGTTGCATGAACTCTTAGCACTCATGTACAGTTACATTTCATGCAAATTTAAATGAACGGTGTGAAAGATCAGTTTTATATCATCTTTGTCGCTGTCATTTCTGATGTAGGATATTTATGTGATTTTCCCCTCTTAGGGATCATTTTCTTTGATTATTGAGGCCTGGTATTCACCTTTGGAGGATCCACCTGTAGGTAAGTGCTTCCACTTTTATCCACTAGAGGGCAACACTACAGTACACACCACTGCTTCTTGGCAAAGCATTGTTAATTATTTATTTCTATAAGGTATTACATTACTATAGGTTATGCAAATATATATATATATCTGCCATATGCAATTTTTTATTATTATCCTTTTAATTGCTATTAGTTTAATCAAGAAGCTTTTCTGTAGTAAAAATAAAGAAAGTAAAGCTGTTGTTTTTTTTGAAGCACACGTACAACCGTGGAACTACGCTTTCCTCTCGCTTCAAAAACACCTTCACATTCTCATACTCGAACACAATTGGACTTCCTTTGGTTTATTTTTGGCGTGGGAAAGCGCAGTGGGCTTTGGTGAGAATACTCGACGCTTGCCAAAACCATCCGACTGCACTTTCCTGTATTTTACACCTTTCTGTGTCCCGCCCTTTGGAACGGGATAATAGCATGGGAATGTTTTTCGCTCGACTTAAAGGAAAAAGGAAATTCTTTTTTTGTTGGGATTTTTTTTATTCCTATGTATTAGATTCGACCATCAGAAGTGTGTGTGAAAGTATATTTTTAATATTCAGGGATTTTGGGGCAGTAGTGGCTCGGTGGTTACGGCCCTGGGTTACACCGAGCTGCCACTGTTGGGCCCTTGAGCAAGGCCCTTGACCCTCGCTGTTGTATCATGGCTGACCCTGTGCTCTGACCTCAGCTTCCTAACATGCTGAGATAAGTGAAAAAAAATCCCTGTGCTGTAATGTATATGTGACATATAAAGGCTTCGTTTAAAATGTTTTTTTCTTCTTCCTTTTCCCTCCCTCCAGACTCAAACAACCCCAACTTACAGATTAGTTCTTTTGCCATCCAAAGACAGCTGGAAGTAGGGGCTGCGTGGTCTCAGGATGTCCAAAGCGGTCAGCAGACGGAGCTAAGGTATTCTTACCGGTTCATCTGCAATGAAAATTACTACGGCGACAGTTGTTCCAAAATATGCACGCCCAGGGACGACCGTTTTGGCCACTACACCTGCAACCCAGACGGGCAGTTATCCTGTCTCCCCGGCTGGAAGGGGGAATACTGCGAAGAACGTAAGCAATCAGAGATCACCACGCACTGGCCTTTAGGAGACTCAGGGTCTCACCTTGAGGGTCTGTTTTAGTGCTTCACCTTGCTCTCCTCAGACAGAAAAAAAAAACCAGTGTGCTTTCTCAGGTGCACGTGGGGCCTCTGATTTAATTGGCCAACCTCTTAACCTCTCTTTAAAAAGAAATTTAGATGCGGTCCAGGCACAGTGCTCCTGGAGATCTGTCGCTCTGCAGAGTTCATTTCAAACCTGAACGATATCCAGCGAGGTGTTCTGTAGTAGCTGGACCTCATTCAATCCAGATGGCTTTAAATGAAACTCTCCAGAGTGATAAATTCACAAGTCTTTGTAGGCATTTTTTTTTTCCCTCCAAATTTTCATTACAATTTCCAAATCATTTGAAGAAAAGAAAAACATCTTTTATATTTGTTAATAATCATTTGGGCTGGTTTGATTCAGGGCTTCTTCAACTTTTTTTTTGCTGAACTTTCCACTCACAAAACCCTTTTTTGAAATTAAAGCTGACGGTAGTTATCGGCTGCTTGTTTCTGTGTGAAGGAGGTTCGGACTAAACCTATAATCATACCTCGGAACGTAATAACATATATTAATAGTGTTGATAACAGTAGCTTGTGATTATCACCACAATACACTTTCAGAAAAAAGGGTACTTTTTGTGTACTATTGTACCTATACTATGTAATGTGAATCTAGTGTACCTTTAAAAAAATATTTAACATACATACCTTTTAGAGTATACAGCTCTAGAGTAACGGTATATGTAAGTAAGCGTACCAACCCGGTGCCATGGCATGGTAGAGTCTAGTACCTCGAGAGTGCACTTCGAGAAAGTTGGGTGGATTTTATACCAAATTCTGGCAACCCTACTGGAAACACGTCCAATATGTCAAGCCAGCTGCTTTCTCTAGCAGTCTGAGTAGCAGTCATTATGGTTAATGCCATTACTGAGAGCCCCATGCGGTTTACTTTGCCAAATGCTCAGAGTTTGGATCTGGTTTCGGTTCTGTTTTTTTTGCCTCTCGTGCATTTTGTCCTACTGTAGCACGTATTTATACATCCTCATAAAACAATACAGCAAGTTTTTCACTTATCCTGTTACTGTGACTTGATCAGCATGAAACTACAGGTCACTATAGATCAGATGTGTAGAAATAACCACTTCAGACCTGATCTGAAATTGATATGCATTTTTATCCCCTACATTTAAACCCCTGGCACATAAGATTCAGAAACATGTATTTTATATATTATAGAAATTTGATCTTAAATGCATGCATTTTAATGAAGGAAAAGCTGTGAATATCTCTGACCTACATGGGATACAGTAGGAGTGGAGGGGTTACAATATGTGGAGAAGAGTGAATTAATGGGGAATGAGAAGTTTGGTTATTACTAGAGAAACGGGATAAATTAGGCCACTGTGTGTGTGTGTGTGTGTGTGTGTATGAGAGAGAGAGAGAGAGAGAGAGAGAGAGAGAGAGAGAGAGAGAGAGAGAGAGAGAGCGCGTGCTTGGTAATTTAATCCTAGGCGAGCACGCGCCGCCCTAATCGCGGCGTTATTATCCGCCACGCGCCGCCGTTACGCGCTTTCATTGTGGCTCTGCGGCGTGGCAGCTGCAAAATTACGGCTCGCGCGGCCTGAGAACAACAATAGCGGCAGCTGTCCGTGTTTTTTTTTTTTTTTTTTAATTGAGATGGAGCATCTGTTCCGGTCTAAAAAGCAGCAGTTCAACCCACTTTAAAAAAAAAAAACCGTCCCAGTGTGTAACACAGAGGCCAATTGCAAACAGCCAGGGCTCTCACGCCTCACACGTCCTGTCCAATCAGGTGCTCGTAAACCTGGGAGTGGGCGTGGCCTGGTTAGCTCCGACCGTGATATTGGAGTGTTACGGAAGCCCAGGATTGCCAATATTCCAGCGTTGTATTGTAATGCGACTAAAACACTAGCAGCCTTTCGATTTTCTCCAAAAACCCTCCAAATTTACAATGAAAGCTTTTTCCCTCAGAATTAAATCAATCAAAATTTCATCTTGTACTAATAATATTGAGCCTAATCTACACAGCAAGCTAAGCTAGTTCGTTAGCCGACAGTAGCTACCGCGTGTATGTTGTAAGAGCGTTGTCATGGTTACACTGCTCCCGTCGCCTCAGCTGCTTGCTAAAGTCAGGTCATGTGCGGGAGTAAAATCCTTTCCATGAAGTCGTTAATAGCTGGTATTGTGTCCAGATGGAGAAATTTTTATATTTCACAATGTCCACACTGAGAAACAGACATGCACATTCTTCTTCATCTTTAATTTCTGCTCTGTTTTGCCTCTTTGAGTTGTAAAACAAATATGCTGTGTCATTTTTTTGGCCTTGACAACTCATTGTTCCAAGATACCATGAAATTATTTTGACTTAATCTCATTACGCTGACTTATCTCGTTATTTCAAAAGCCAGACGTTGCTTCCGTGACATTCGGTTATATATCTGGGGTCTAATAATCAAAATAATATGTAAGAAATAATAATAAAAGTCAAAATAGCAAATTATTCAATTGAACTTACAAGTTATTAAGAAGAAATAACAGAATATTAAGTTGAAATAGTGGGTTAAGTGAAAATAACAAGTTATTAAGTCAAAATCACACATTAAGTGTGGCATCCTAGGATTGGTCAAAATGCTAATCCACATCCACAACAAAGAAAATGACATTATGTTATGTTACTGTAGCCCTGTCTGTGTATGGCCTGAACATCAGCTCCATCAGACGTAAATTACACAGTTAATCAAACATTTGTTTACAAAAAAGTTATAGCTAACAAAACAGGCTACATGTTATGAAGAACGCCTGTGCTGTCAAGTCAATATCGATAGCCACTGGTACAAATCCAATATTGTGACACCACATATTAAAGATCATTAACATTAAGGAATCAATTTGCTCATCTGTTTGTTCGTTGTGGTCAGTTGGGCCACGTAGTAGTTCTTTTCTGTGTTTACTAGCTAACTTGCTCATTAATGATAAGAAAAATAAGAATAAACTCGTACCGGGGTGGCCATGCGTCACACTAGGGTGGTACTGGCCACCCCTTAGCCACACCCATGACTGAGGAACAGGGCTAGAACCCTAAATAACCGCTGTAACATACCAAATGACCATTGATGTTGTTGCTTAATTCACATTATTTATTAGGCAAAATTGATATATGGATAGTTCCTGAATTAATTTGTTTATTGTTTGACTTCCTGTGTTACTAATCAGCATTTCCATTTCCTTTCCCAGCGATCTGTCTTAAAGGCTGCAGCGAAGCTAACGGCAACTGCTCCAACCCCGGAGAGTGCGTGTAAGTACACAAGCTGGAAAAAGCGAGCATCATATCTCATTTAATACAAAACGTGATAGTACCCAAATCCCCACGCTGAACGTTTAAACGCGATGATATCGCAAGTTTTTAGTAGATATATGCGGTGTGTGTTCACGTTAACACACAGGTGTATTTGGGTTCTCCTCCTAACGAGCGCTGTTCTGTGGATGTGTGTTGCAGGTGTAGAGAGGGCTGGCAGGGAACATTCTGCACCGAGTGTAAGAAGCACCCCGTGTGTAAGCATGGTACATGCCAGAAGCCGTGGGAATGCCACTGTAAAGAAGGATGGGGAGGACTGTTCTGCGATCAAGGTGAGGCTGAACGCCACCTCAGTGCAAAAACAGTCCAAGAGCTGGTTAATTAAATAACTGATAGTACAAATCACAGTATTCATATGAATTCAAAGGTCTTAACATATTGATGCATTCCCTGTACATGTTAGATTAGAATCAACTTTACTGCCATTGCACAGAGTTCTACTACAATGAAATGCAGATCCTTAAGGGTTCCTTCTGTGTTATGGAGTTACATGGAACCTTCAATTCCTTTTAGATGTACAGTATGTGAGAGTGTGTTATAAAAAGGTTTTCAGAGTTTTATATAGAACCCTGCAGGGTTTCCTCAGAGCGACAGACTAATGAACCTTTCAGGAAGCTGTATGGAACCTTTCATCATAGTTTGTCGAGATAAAATTCCTTCATCGGCTGTGAAAGCAAAGAGCATCCGAAGCTGCGGGACGGAAAAACACACCGATATTCCAGGAATTTCAATATTCCAAGATCAATTAATCAGTATTCCAGATTTAGTAATCTGAAGAGAGAAGAGAACCCTGAACCACTGAAAGAACACACTTCTAACAGTACATCCATACGTATGTTAGGCGTGTACTAATCTGATCCTTCTTTTCCGATATTACATTTAAGGTTGTAAAAGTGTATAACTGTTTAATCTATTTAGTGATGACGTGTGAGACACCGGGACCGTTAAAGGGTTTTATTAGTCAGAATGTTGTCCAGTCGTGCGTAAGCAGGGTTCTAGTGAGTTGATTCTAGGTCGTGATTTAAGTGCTATCATTCACATTTGACACTAGATCTGAACTTCTGCACCCACCACAAGCCGTGTATGAACGGAGCCACGTGCACGAACACCGGGCAGGGCAGCTACACGTGCACGTGCAGGCCGGGCTACACCGGGGTCAACTGCGAGCTGGAGGAGCGTCACTGCGACAGCAACCCGTGCAGGAACCGAGGACACTGCGTGGTGAGTTCTGCTGCTGATGTCTTAATGTGAAGCTTAGCATGCTATTACAGCGGTCTGCTAAACGTGACGTATCTTTCAGGAGCTGGATAATGGCTACACGTGCACATGTCTGCCGGGGTTTGAGGGCACACACTGTGAGCACAGCCTCCTGACCTGCGCAGACATGCCCTGCTTTCAGGGTGGCAAGTGTCATGAGAGGGACAACGGACGCAGCTATTTGTGCGACTGCCCTAAAGGATACACTGGACTCAACTGTGAGAAGAGGGTGGACAAATGTACGACTCTGCCATGCGCTAATGGTACGTCAGAACCCCACCTGCCCTGTGTGTGTGTGTGTGTGTGTGTGTTTACCTGTGTGTAACTGAACACCCGCTGCTCCCCAGGTGGCGCGTGTGTGATCCTGGCTGGCGTCCGTATGTGCAGCTGTCGAGCAGGATTTACAGGCCAGCGCTGCGAGATCAACATCAACGACTGCTCCTCGAACCTCTGCGCTAACGGCGGCACCTGTCACGACGGCGTCAACGACTACACCTGCTCATGCGCTCCGGGGTACGCCGGGCGGAACTGCGAGCTCCACGGCGCCCCCTGCTCCTCACAGGATCTCTGCCTGAACGGAGGATCGTGCACCAGCGTCCCCGGCGGCCCTCCTGCGTGTCTGTGTCCCAGCGGGATCACGGGTCCGCGCTGCAACTATTTCATCGACTCTCCTCCCTCGCTCCCGGTCGAGTCTCGGGAGAACTTCCAGTGGGCCGCCGTGTCCCTGGGCGTAGGTTTGGTGGCTCTGCTCGTGCTCGTGTGTATGGTGGCAATCGCTCTGCGCCACGTCCACAGGCAAGCGGCTGCAGAAAGGACTCACGACGCCATGAACAATCAATCGGACACGCAGAGGGACAACCTGATCCCGACCTCGCAGCTCAAGAACACGAACAAGAAGGTGGACCTGGAGGTGGACTGCGGTCAGGAGAAGTCGAATTACATCCTCAAGAACTACCATTTGGACTACAACTCGTCTAAAGAGTTCAAGGAAAGCCAGACGCAAGAGGATAAAAGTCACAAGTACGAAAAGTGTTTAGAAGACAAAATACCGTTGAGTAGAATGTACAGGTGAGTCGAGGAGGCCTCTATCAACACTTCAAGATGTTAATTAAATTAAAACTGAATTCAGTGATTAAATCTGCCTCCTAAGATGATTAATCTGACCCCTCCACTTTCATGATGCCTTTAAGCGTAGCTGCTTTTCCTTCACTCTAACACCGAGTGTGTGATTTGTGCGTGCAGTGAAAAGCCGGAGTGTAGGATATCAACGATATGCTCCCCGAGAGACTCCATGTACCAGTCTGTGTTTGTAATAGCGGAGGAGAGAAGCGAATGCGTCATAGCGACCGAGGTGAGAAGGGACGAGGGGGAAACAACAAAACAAAACAAAACAAAACACTCCTTCATTTCTTCAATATGTCCAAATGGGCCATGTGAATGTAATTATAATTGTAATTGCACATTTCTTTCCCCCAGGTATAAACGACATGACAGGAGGGTGAAGCTGGAAGATGCGAGGGGGGGAAACACAATCAAAGCAGAATTTTCTGGATTGTTTACAAAAAAAAAAAAAAAAAGGAACTGAAAGACTGGAGATGATTTTTGTGATGTCCACTGCTGCTCTGAGAAACTTGAGGACGCGATAGATGAAGTTTGCTTTTTTCGTGTACAGACGTGTACAGTCCTGGACGATTTTTTTTTTTCTTTTCTTTTCTTTTTGACCCCTACGGTATGGTTTTATGGTTTTTCCCTCTCAAGCTTGTAAGGAAGAAGAAAAAGCAGGACTTACACTGACTGCACTGCAGGAGGACCAGAGGGGGAAAAAAGTCTTTGGCACAGACAGAGACGTCCCCCCTCCCCACATCGTGCGAGCAAGCGAGCGCTCTCACTCTCTCTCTCTCTCTCTCTCTCTCTCACACACTATCGTGTGGTAATCACAGACACGTCATCTGCCAACTAATCACTACGAGGGTGCCAGGGACTTCCAAACCTTCACGCCAGCATCATTGCCCACTATGCAAAAAAAAAAGAAAAGAAAAGGAAAGGAAAAAACCAGAGATCGGGAGAGGTGGGTGAGCAATCGCAGCCTCTCCCATCTCAGTCAGGAGGAAATGAATGTCTGTACAAAAAAAAACTACAAATCATATCAAGACTGTTTTGTTCCTCTGAGATTGTATGCAGCCCAAATTTCACAAAAAAGCCTTAAAAGGAACGAGACAAACGGAACGCTCAGCTTTGTTGGATTCACGGAAAACCAGGAATCAATGCAATCAAGAAACGGCGTGTAGCAGCAGGGATCGGAGACAAGAGTAACAAAATAAACCAAGTGACTGCACACCAACCACTGACTGCCTATAAATTTAGACCAATAATGTAATTTTTAAAAGAAAAATGATTATTTGCAGAGATAATTTAATTACGACACACTGCTCTTTATATGTTTTATACTATTATTTTTTTTGTATATAATGCATATTTATAAAAAAAAAAACAAACAAACTGAAGAATAAAAAAAAAGAATTCCTTCATGCCTTGCTTTCGAAGCTGAATTAGATATATATATTTTAATTTGTCTTCACATCTCTGAAAAAACCCTCACCCTGTCACACACACACACACACACACCCCTTCACTTGTAAATGGGCTTGAAATTCAAATCCGTTGCCTCGGCTACAGGCCCCTGGAGCTGGCGAAGTGCGGAGAGTGAAACAGATGCCCCCGGGGTGCAACCCTGCTCCGCCATAAAAACAGCGGCATATGCCACCCCTCTCGCCCAGCTCCACGTGGCGAGCGCTGCGGCTATAAAGCGCATGCACTCTCACACGCACGTGGGTTTCGGCGCCAACAGCCCTGGCCTCGCCTTCATGGAGTGGGGTGGGTGAGGTGTGGGGTGTGAGGGGGGTTAAAAAGGAGAACCGGTGCTGCCGCTCCCCCTCCTGTTTCCCGTAACCCGTAACAAAAGATGGAGGCCGAGCCGTGCATGTGGTCGTGTCCCGCACAGATGGGCTTCAGGGCAAAGCTGGCACCACGAACAAAAAACTAAATAGCTACGGGCTTTAGAAGAAAAAAAAAAAGTTTAATTGAGCAATCTGGTGCTTGAACCTGGGATTATTTATTGCCGCTTTTTCCATATGGGTGGCGCGGGGTCACCTGGGTCTCCACTTAACGGAGGAAAGGCCAGAAAGGTCGCCTGTTAGACAGGCTGGAGCTGGGGGGGATTTACCTCCTCCATTAGGAGTGTGGGCCGAGACTCAACAAGTTTAAAAAGATATGTTCATGTGTTACATGTTTAGGCCCCGTGTCAAAGCCGTGACAAACCCCTGAATGCAGGTCTGGTCTTTTTTTTTCATCTCGGGCCTGGAAATAATTCACCATCCAGTCCGGCGTCGAGCTTCACTGAGCAGAAGGTCAAGGATGTAAAGTACAGGACTCGGGGATTAGTTATTTATTAGTTATTATTTACGCCACCATCAGCAGTAAGCAAATCTCCCTCACACACACACACACACACACACACACACACACATACACACACACACGGATAAACACACTCAGCGTCATCCGTGTGTCCGGGTGAAAAGGATGCTCGAAAAGCAACAAGGTTGGCAAAACGCTTCCGTCACATAACACTCGTTATCGCAGCAATTACTCATGTGGTAAAGCTTTCGACCTGCAACCTGTTACACAGAGACTCTGTGTGTTTGTGTGTGTGTGTGTGTGTACGTATACAGTATATGTGTATGTGTGTGTGTGTGTGTGTGTGTGTGTGTGTGTGTGTGCCCCGCTCTTTGGCCTCAGGGTCTCCATCACATGGCCAGGCATTCTCATTGTGTTATAATCACAGCATCCTGTTTGTGACCTAGTGACATCATTTCCTGCTTCCTTTCTGATTAAAAAATGCAGAACATGCCGGCACAGGCCAAACGCTTTTCTCACGCATCTTTTTTTTTGTTGTTGTTGTTGTTGTTTCCCCCCATCTCAGTTCACATGGATACCTTCAGTTTCAGGAAACAGGTTCATAACAAAGAAGAAGGGGACGATGTGTAAATAATAATAATTATTATTGTCGGAGTATTCCTTTTCCAGTTCCTGCGTACTTTACACTCAAACCAAACAACCACAGATCCCGAAGCAGCTGCACAGGACCGCGGTCCGAACCTGCGTTTTAGAACTGAAGATGCTTATGTTTAATTCCAAATCATTGAAAATTAAATTCCTCCAGTCTGCATGTTTCAGTAATTAACACTAGAGGTCAGTGACATGCTCACTGAGAGACACGCCACCTCACGCCACGTTTTTATACTCGCGCCTGGGAAATACTCGAGTCTTTCTACTTCAGTACTATACTTGGTATACTAAGTATTGTTTTGCCGCATTTATTCAGTAGTGTTACTGAATTTGAATAGTTTTCTACTTCATTTACAAGAAAAACAATGACCCTTTACATCTTTATTTCCAAGTCAACTTTCAAACTTTCAACTAGACTTGTTTTTCTTTCCATCTCAAAGCACGCTTCTCTCAACCAGCCAATAACATACGCTATACATCAGTCACGTGACCTCAGATTAGCATCCGGTCATTTCCGTTTAACATCCAAAGGTTTCGTTTAGCATCAAATTGTTTCGTTTTATCATCCAATCATTTCAGTTTAACACACAATTCTTCCAGTTTACCATAAATTCTTTCAGTTCAGCACCCAGATGTTTAGTTTAGCATCAAATCATTTCAGTTTAGCATCGAATTGATTAGTTTATTATCCAATTATTTCAGTTTACCAACAAATAATTTCAGTTTAGCATCAAAATGTTTAATTTTGCATCAAATTAATTAGTTTAGTATCCAATTATTTTAGTTTAGCATGAAATTATTTAGCGTGGCATCAAATTGTTTAGTTTAGCAGCCAAATTGTTTAGTTTAGCATCCAGTCATTTCAGTTTAGCATCCAGTCCTTCAATTCAGTTCAATTTCACACCAAATTGGGTAATGTAGCATCCAATGAGCTCAGTTTGGCATAGAGATGTTTAGTTTAGCATCCGATTAGTTTGTTTAGCATCAAATCATTTCAGTTTTGAATCGGATTATTTACTTTAGCATTCAAACATTTCAGTTTAGCATCCAATCACGTTTATCAGTGTAGAAAAAACTGTCAAGCATCATGAATCGATTCATCACCTGTGGTAATCTTCTCATGCTACACAACGTAGCTACAGCTACAGCTAGCCATGTAGGTCCTCGCCTTACCTCAGCAAAACATTTCAGTATGCTGGAGTAAGCAAAGACTCCATAAAAATGAGGTATCTGTTCATTTGAAAAAGAATGTTGAGGTAAGTTTTGCTAATTTACTAACGCTAACTAGCTGTAATTGACTGTGAGCCTGTCGTATTTGCTAATGCCAGCTTAGCTAACATAAATTGCCTAGTCAGCATGCTAAACTCTAGCTAATGGTAAGTATTGGATATTTATATTGGAAGTGTTCTCTTTGGATAGCTGACTTAATGTCTATGTGGTTTTTTTTTTTTAACCTAAAACGTTTTTCTCACGTAAAAAAAAAAAATGTTTGGAGAATCTACTAAAACCATGTTTCACATTTATATTTTATATTTATATTTACATTTTATATTCATATTACACATGCACATGTTTGGGATCAGTTTAACCAAGAATAACACATTACGAAAAATATCAGTCAACAGCAAATAAACCCTGATCGATTACGCCTGTGACTTATTTGCACTCGTTCCCATTGGCAAGCGCATTCTCAAGCATGAGAAGTGGTTTAGTGCTTTTTGTTTGTACTGTACCTCCCCCAAAAATAATTTTCTGTCTCAGCTACACAACAACCCATGAACGGAACACCGCCTGCTAATAAACGATCCAAACACAAGCTGAATAGATTCACAGACTCTCAGTACAGGTTTATTTATATAATATAATTCAATGATCGAGTTACGAAATAATATTTTGCAGTTGTTTATCAGAACTGAGCTTTTTATTCTTGGAATTTACACAATCAGATCCAACTGGATTGAGGTTTGGATTAAACCAGTTTCAAAAAATTCATGAAAGGTAAAAAAAAAAAAAGGTTTGGGAACACCAGGACTAACAGTTCTCAAAAACCTCTCTGTGCTATAAAAAAGTATAATAAGTATAATACAAACATTTTCATCGTAATAAACATCAGCTTACGAACACTTCCTGTAATGTAAACGTTACAATTGACACGATTTTACTGTAAAATTTACATTAACGCTGATTACGGTAAATCTCTACACTGTCCCAGACTACAATTCCCATGATTCTCAGCACACAATCTCATCACATGTCCTCCAGCTGAGCGCTCCTATCCAACGTGTTAGCTGTCCTCATGCGTACTTTTGTATTTATTCAGCCCGAGAGGAAAATTTTTGTTGTTTTTGCTTGTCAGCAAAAAGGGAGTTCCTCCCATTTTGAAGTTCCAGCCAGATAGTTTATTTCCGAGCGTCACTCTTAGACCAGTTAATCCACTTAACACAAACATCTCCATAACAGGCTTAACTGGACTGGGCAAAAACCAAATTCCATACAATACTGAAGTCTACATGTTTTACAGTCGGACTGAAAAAGCAACCTAATTTTCATGTCAGAAATAATTATAGGCACCCATGTAAATAAGCACAAATCAATAAGTGCACATACGCTAGAGCTTTATTATTTATTTGATTTTTTTTCTCTTAAACATCCTCTGAAAACAGAATAGCAGCACTGAGACCTTGTGTAACGTGTAACAAGGTTAGTCTAGACTCTCACCCATGTGCACCATCTCTTTGGGAGACTGAGAAGCATTGAACGCAAGCACAAATGACCTTAAATACAGTATACGAGGACGCTGTACAGTATCCCTGACACTGAATTCACAATTATCGGCACCCCCATAATTAGCCTCGCTGGAGGAACAACAGCTCTGAGCTTCTTCCTTCACTTCACTATTTATTAGTGCTTATTAGTGTTAAATAATATTTAGGTGTGCCAATAATTTTGCCACATATCATATCAAGAGAAAATAGCTATTTGTTAAGGTGTGATTTTCTATTAGGAGAGTTATTCCAATTACTGTAAAATTATTGGCACCCCTTTCATGAACAATATGATGTATAAAAATTATTGGCACCCCCCGTAATTAGCCTGCTACCTCCACCTGCTAGGCCTCAGCTCTAATCAACTGGATCCTGAATTTGCTAACACACCACAAAGATGTGTACTCTGCCCCATCCTCTACTCCCTCTTCACACACAATTCTGATCCTGCATTCAACACTAACACCCTTGTTAAGTTTGCAGATGACACGGTGATTGGGCTGATCTCCAGCAGCGATGAATCGGTCTACAGGGTGAAGGTGCAGAACACGGTGTACTGGTGCTCAGAGAACGTTCTGTCCCTTAAACCAAGGAGCTTATGACAAATACACTCTAATCTTCATCAACAGTGGAGAGAATGTCCAGCTTCATGTTTCTAAACATGCACATCTCAGACAACCTCGCACGGCCCACTCGCACCACCGCACCAGTCAAGAAAGCACAGAGACATCTGCTTTTCCTGAGCACACTGAGGAAACCTGGTCCACCCCAACAGATCCTGCTAACAGGGAACGTACTGCATCTCTGTGTGGTATGTCAGCAGGAACGCTCTTCAGCATGAGTCTCCAGAGCACAGAAGATCATTGGGATACAGCTCCCAGCCCTGGAGCACATCTACAGCTCACACTGCCTCAGAAGAGCTACCAGCATCTGTAAAGACTCCAAATACCCATACCATCATCTGTTTGAACTCCTTCCATTTGGCAGACTTACTAGGCTTTCAATGGCCGCACCTCCAGGCTGAGTAACAGCTATTTCCCCAGAGCTATAACGGCTCTGACTTTACATACAGTACACGCGCAAACACGCCATACGCCACTCAGCGGTCCACTCTCATCCATCCTATGTTACTGTCCGGATACAGTGTTCAATATTTGTATGTAAAACACGGTGACAGCTGCTGTATCCTTAGTGTACAAGGACCTTTACATTCACCCATATTGTGATTCTGAAGACTTTATATTTACGTTTCCACATTGCTTGTTGCTGGATTTGTTTTGCACTGTTTTTTTGTTTTGCACTATTTACCACTACAGGACACTGTTTATACTATCTATACTGTTATATACTGATTATACTGTACACACTGTTTGTTGTTACTTCTGTGTACATCGCACATCTGAGCCGCTGCGCTGTTTACCACTGCTGAACAATGTTGGTACTATTTGTTACCTTTTTTTTTCTTTTGCTACTCATTGCTTCGTCATCTTATTTGCTGTTCTATTTTTTACCTTTTTGTGTTTTATAGCATAGAAGTTGCAAACTTAATCTCATTGTACTTGTGCATTAAAGATATTCTATTCTATTTTAAAACTATTGGCACCCCCAAATAATTCCTTTTCCTGGAGAGAATAACAGCACTGCTTCCTGTTTGCAGATCCCATGTCGACAAAAGTCATGTGCTCGTGTTTTGCTTTCTGTCCCTCTCCTGTCATTGTTTTCTTACTCTGTTTTGTGTTAGATTAGTTAGTCTATGTGTACCCAGTTGTTTCTTTGTTTCATAGACTTTTCCTTGAGTGCTATTGTGTGTTTCTTTACTGCCTTGCCTCTAGTCCCTCTTCTGTTGTGTGTGTGTATGTTCCTGGTTTGACCTTTGCCTGTTTTTCTGACTGTGAATATAAATTATTCTAGTTTGTTGTTGTTGTCTGCCTGTGCTCTGACCTCCAGTTGGATTTCTGAGCAACGGTTGATGGATTACTTTCAATAAAACACACGTTCATCCTTCACCAAGCACACGAAGCATATGCTAGGATAACCGTTTTACAACTGTTTTATATTAAACTATCCTCATGAACTGGAGATCAAGGAATGCCATGCATATTACACATTGGAAAAACGTACTTATAGATTATATCTCTATTGAAAAACACTCTGTACTTCCAGTCAAAACACTACAATGGATCCACACGGTCAGCTTTTATTAATTTCTTACAAGCTTGATTCCGTTACCCTTCTTGCCTACTTCCAACCATAATCTAAACATGTTTTACAACTGTATCGTCATCAACACATACATTTTTGCCTCTTGCACCATTTTTTGTAAACTCTAAAGGCTGTTGTGTGTGAAAATACCAGCTCAGCAGATCAGCTGTCCGGCATCAACGTCGAACCCTAATCCAGTTAAGGTCACTGATATAAAAATGTTCTCTGTTCTGGTGTATGATGAGCATTAACTGGAGCATTAATCCTCCTCCGAGCATCTACAGTATTAATCTGGCCGACCCTCCTCCGTCTGCTGGTTATCGGCTGGATGGAGAGGTGCTGGTGTGGACGTGGTGCCCGCAGGCCTGGGCGTGTCACTGTGTCTGGGGGCTCTCGTTTTGGGCGGTGTGGCGTGTGTGCCAGCGGGATTGGGTACCGACGTCCGGTAGCTTGTCCCAGAACCACGCTTATCACATGCACCGCATACCTGCTGCTGAAGGATGGTGCTAAAAGCCTCCCACCTGGCAGTGCAGCGTAACAGTTTCACAGAAAGGTATCAACTCGGACATTTATCAAGCCAAAAATACCACATGTCACAGGCAGGATACACAGCTGCCCTCTTCACACGATAAAAACTAGCACAGAGTCTTAAATGACTTCATAGGGCCTTTATTGTGTCTTTCTTGTATTTCTCGTCTTCCTTTTTGTCTTTGTCACTTTAGTCTTGTTTATCTATCTATCTATCTATCTATCTATCTATCTATCTATCTATCTACTGTACATACAGAGTCAGCCAAAAAAATTATACACACTTCAGAAAAGAAAGATTTGTATAAATAATATAACACTAAATTTATTCAGACATCACGAGATTAATACAAGTTCCCTTTGGCCTCTACAGTTACAAGAGGTGCTCAAAGTGGTGGCCGTGAGCTTCCAGACATTTATATGTAGAAGTGTTCCTTAAGTGTGTGTACATTTCTTTGGCTGACTCTTTATATGTATGTGCGTATTGAAAGAAATCACTACTTTGTAAGACTTTAAAAGAGACCATTTTGCATGAGAGTGATTTTGTCCGGACTATGTATTTCATTTTACGTAAGTTTATTTTATACAATATCTTTTTTGTTCACGCTCTAGGAGGGTTCCAATATTAAAAAAACAACAAACAAAACAAAACCAGAATGCATATATAATTAAATAGACACACCTGTGGACTGAAGCAGTCTGTCATCAACAGCCTGTCATGTTTTTCTTTGTTGTGTAGTTAACGTAAATGAGCTGTCAGAGGATGTCTTGCCCTTCTGAGTATCGGTCTGATGTCAATATTTTATTTTTAAACCAAATATAGATACATATATAGAAACACCTGCGGACTGGAACCCTTCAGGAACCTGTTTAGACATGTTTTTGTCGGGTGTGTTGTGAAAGATCAGTCAGATCTGCAGAGATAGTCTTGCATACACCCTTCCGAGTATCGGCCTGATGTCACGAGTAAAAGATTCGAAGAGTTTTAAAAAGAGAAATTATTTTACTGCTTTCCCATGGGGTTTTGCTTTCCTTGCTTATTATTACTGTATTTACATCTTAATGTTTCTTACGATTATCAGTAGTTGTTTACTCCTTTGAGAACTTTTGCTCCTTGTGATAACGACGGAACGTCTGTGAGACGCAACAAGGGCTGGGCGATAAAATATGATGATATATTATTATTATTGTCATACATTATGACACTTATACTGAGGTATTGGGGGTGTTATGAGAGCCGTAGAACTTTATTTAAATTCTGATCACAGTCAGCTGATTTGACATTAAGGTTGGAAGCTTTAAAATTGTAAAATATTATCGTATTTAGACTTTTGCCAATTCACTTCAATTTTATTTTGTATAGTGCGTTTAACAAGGGACATTTTCACAAAGCAAATAAAATTCATAACATTCCGGTTATAAATTTTAGTCAGATGGCTTTGTAGATTTATCTCTAATGAGCGAGTCAGTGGCGACGGTGGCAAGGAAAAACTCCCTGAGACTTCATGACTTCTATAACCGTCTGCTATATTTTCGAAAAGTCTGATTGCGCATCCAGGAAATTCACTACAGTTTTAACATGAAGTCTATTTTGCTGAAGTTATCGACTGTTCACTGAGTGCAATTGAAGTCCTACAGTGTTCATTTAAATTAATCACTAAACTGTTTTGCTGGTAGTTTGTTACCAAACCATTGCATGTTGTAACCTTAAGTTTTCCGACACAGGAACGTTGTTTTATGCTTTCCAAGTATTCCTTGGAATGTTTTCTGCCTGATGAATAAATAAATGCAACAAAATGATTTATCGATCAAAGCAAGGAGCTGGTCCTCATTAACATTCCTCACTTACACAACTATACATATTTCACTACAGTTAATAAGCGGATTTAAACTAATAAGCTGGAACTTAAAACTTGAAAAGGAGCTGAATATGAACATATACATATATATATATATACAGAACGAAAAGTACAGTAAAGGGAAAACCCACACGGCTGCTTATTCCACGCTGTGTTTACAGTGTACACAAGGTCACTGTTGTACCGGGAGCCGGGGCTTCAGGTTATGGGTGGAGAGAGTAAACACGCTGTCCTTTGAAAGGCTCGGCTCCTGGAGCTCAGCAGCATCGTGGCAGAGAAAGGCCGATGCATCACGCAGACTTTTAAGGAGCTTACACGGGACTGGAGCGTATGATGGCAGCTAATACCTCTATTTATAGATAATCCTATTTTAACTAAAGAGGAAAGAGGAGCCTGGGATAAACATAAGGAAGTGTGAAATAGGGGAGAGGGGTGAATGGGGAGGGGGTTGTTTACCAAAACCTTATAGCGGGGTAGAAGTGGGAGAAAGGTTCTGGCTGTTTTACTGAAGCGTGGCCGTGTGAGGGTCATATCCTGATCACTAAGCCTTACAGAAGGCACACTGTGTTCATTTACAGCTCTTTAATTTAAAATAATCACCGACACGGTGATGTTACAGTTACACTTATCACCTCCATGTTGACTTTTTTTCCAACTACAGCATGTTTCGGTGATTAGCAAGGACTTTTAAATTAAACCATTACTTGTAAATCTGCTCCCCATTCTCGTGCATTTAGCATTATTGTACTGTTATGAGTAACATGTTCGCTTCATATTTTATTGCTCTTACTAGATCGCGCAGACCGAGCATTCATGTACGACGCTGTACGACGCACACGTCTACTTCAGAACATTCTCTGTTTACGCTGCACTCCAGACCTGATAGTCGGTCGGATCGTGAAGCATCACGCTTCAGAAAACAGACCTTTGTGCAGTCGTTCACTTGTACGTCCTTAAATAAAGGTGCTTAAATGCAAACACGTGTCTGAAATTAATTTAGACCTTCGTGCTGATGAGTTCTGGTCTCTGATTGGTCAGAAGGTGGCGATGAATTTTCCCAACAGCAGCTCTGACTATAGTGCAGCTACAGCTTTATATTAATGCAGCCGTTTCTATAGTAACAGCTACAAAGCGAGGACGGTGACGGAACGCCTTTACGGCTGCCAAGTGAGAACAGGAACTGGTTTATTTTAAGAAAATATACTGTATGGGAACAGAAGCTCTGCTTCGTCACACCG
Source organism: Notoglanidium macrostoma (assembly GCA_030068235.1). Classification (NCBI taxonomy): domain Eukaryota; kingdom Metazoa; phylum Chordata; class Actinopteri; order Siluriformes; family Auchenoglanididae; genus Notoglanidium; species Notoglanidium macrostoma. Next base: position 14,777,886 of record JAQQZR010000020.1, on the reverse strand, counting down.
CCCCCCGATGACTATAAGAGCATGACGGCGAGTGTCTTTTAGCTTCTAGATGTCTGGACGTTCATTACTTCCTGTAGATTTTTATTCACACGTCCTAAAACATTCAGGATAGAGAAGTTTACACTTTTTTGTAGTTTCCAGGTGACATGGCAAGCCGTGTTTTTTTTGTCTTGAAGAGAAAGAGAAAGAGAGGCTGGTGAGGGAACACATGGCCATTGAACAAAATTAAACGCAACTAGGAATGGACGTATTGTCCGTGTCCTTTTTAATAAATAAAATATTTTAATTGCTGTGGTGTAAGAGGAAAGAAATACTCCTGGCATGGTGTTCTAGGAGATTAATCACATTCCCGGTGGTGACAGTAACTCCACAGTGGAATTTTATAAATCCTGACTCAGGAAAGTATCTGTAGCTAATGGTGAACATAGTTTATGAGGTCACGTTTTCACAGCGCTGAGCTGTTTTTCCAAAATCCGAAAGCCAAGTCTGAGATGATGGATGGTGCTGCTTTAAGATTTACTCCAGCATTTGGGCTTGGTGGAAATACCGTGACAAATTAATGTTGATACAATGACTTGCAGTGGTGCAGCAAATTGGCAGCTGCCTCTCGGTTTCGCAGTCTTACTTTTCTCCCCCTCTGAGGTTTAAGGTTCTCAATGCAGTCTCCTTGGTTCCCCAGTGAATCCATATTGTTCTTGTGTTCCGGTTTGTAACACACCTGAGTACTGTAATAAAGCCTGTTCAATGGGGATAACCTGGCACAAGCGGGTTAGTAATCAGACCCTAGAAAGAATAAAAGTAGACTGGCCAGGATTCCTCAGGGACTAGATGGATTACATTTGGCGTAAAGAGCTGAAGCAGGAAATAAGGCCAATACTCAATTTGTCATGTGTCTGTTGCTCTTATCTGATCAAATCCAAGTGAAGTTGAGAAGTAAGACCACAGTGTTTCCCAATCCTACAGTCATTATTGAAGAATTAGAAATTGGGAAAACACCTAAATAGTCTTACGAAGAAACTAGGCCAGGACTGGGAACTACAGAAACACACAATACATCCTACTGAAAAACGAGGCCGCGTTCAACCCCCAGGAGGAATCTTGGGTTTAATCCACCGTCTGAAGAGTCGCGCCAAAGTTAAACCCAACACCACCAGCAAAAACCGGGTTCCGAGTCTCCAATTTGTGGCTGGACGGACATGTACAAAGAAAAAGACATTCTTTATTTTTAAACCTTGACTCCAACTCCGTTAAACAAATATGACAACTGACATTGTTTTATTCTGAATGAGGTTTAACAGACAGACCACAGAACTACACATACACGTGAATCTTTATAAATAACAATCCGCTGAATTTACGAGACTTCGTTCAAATGCATTAAAATCTGTCCACTGACCATCACAACAACAAAAAAACCCATTTCATAAGAATTATTAAGATGTATCCTTTAAGAATCGGTGTTAAGTATCTGGGTTATGTACATGACCTGGAAACACTAATTATTATGATTGCATGTGATGAATCACTGTTTCTTGGAATTCGGTTTGTACATCATGTTTTGAGTCTTGTTTTGTCAGACAGACCTGTTTCCACATGAGTCGAGTTATTCTTTCCCCAGAGGAACATCAACACGATTTAAATATAGGGCAAAGGTGTTCGCTTTTTAAATATCTCTCATCATAAAATGTGAATTATTAAGAAAGAATTATTGCACAGAATTATGATATTTTGGTAAATGATCTGAACATTGATTACCGCGGGGCAGGAAAATAAATTATAATTTTTTTTTAATTGGTACTCTTTGTACACTTTCAAAAAAAATCTGCACCTATTAACCTATTGGGTTAACTTCAAGATAATCATTAACATTTAATGTAACGGTCAGCCAGGTTTTCATTCCAGTTTTGTGCAAAATAGAACCGATATTTTAAAAAGTTTCAACAAGACACAGTCGTGAAAGGTCTGTGTGTGTACTGAGCGGTGTTATGTGATTAAAGCTGGGTTTTCTCCTCTCATGATAGCTCTTAGGGAGCGCTCGTCATGACATGTGACTTAAATGTGAAAAATGTGTTACTATTTCAATTTTGAGGAATATTGCTTCATCGGATGGTCCGAGTGTAAAAACTTTATTTGCAATATCTGAGAGGTTGTTTTTTTCCGTATTAATTGTATTTAGTGCACATGTTCAAATTGCGCATTAATCGTCAGGTTAATGAAAACATGGCTGCGGAAACCATCAGTATTTCTTGGAATTCTGTAAGTTACTGATGTTTTCCCTTTTTCTTAAATGGAGCTGTTTTTCTGTGAGAGACATTTTCAGGTTTTTTGGGGTTTTTTCCCCTCACAAAAATACAAAACATTCACACATGACTGTTTTTTTTTTTATTTTTATAAATAATTCCCTTAAGTTAATATTTTGACTATTGTTATGAATAAATCTGACTACACCCAGCTTGTTGGATGTGCACTTTCAAAAAACTGGCCTAAAAAGGACCAGGTGCATGACCACCAGCTACTAATTTATTTTTTTATCATGTGTCAGGCATAACTCCATGTCCTTCCCAAGTCTTATCAAGTCCTAACAAGGGACAAACACGAAATTATCACACTGAATGATGCAACACTTTCACAGAAACCAGTGTACTCGGGCTGTTAGTTTGAAACATCCCTTTCAGGTTGCATCATCAGTCGGTTTTCTCGATAATAACATGTAAAGCCTCTCTGCTTGACCAATAGAAGTGGAGGAAATACATGACTGACAGCTTGTCAACCAATAGAATGATCGCGGCGGTTATGGTTCGCGTGCAACACGAGTGTATCACGTGGTGACTGGATGAAAGTCCCACCTCCTGTGGATAATGATTGGTTTAGAGTGAGCGGTCCGGGTGACGTAGCGCCATGGTAACGCGCTCACAGGATATATGAAGGGACGCAGGCGAGCTGCATTTCATCATCCCAGGGAGAGCAGAACATCGCATTGCAGCTGGGGCTCTCTATACGTTTTTATTTTTTAACGACATTATTGATTTTAACTATAGATAATTAGTATTTGTTCTCTGGTTATTTTTAAATAACGATTGGAGAAGGCTAGCATGCTAGCCGAGTGGTTTATTTAGTCTTTGCTTTGATCTCGAGCCGAGCCGAAGAGGCTAACATGGCGTTTTAATGCGATGATGCGGCGACACTAATGCGGCGGCATGCACCAGGCAAAACAAGCAGATCTGCGCAACTCCATCTTCACAACTGCCAAGCAGTTGGGCTCCAGTACCGTTCGCGGTATAGCGGTGAGCCAGCCGATTCCCCTGCTCCTAGACCGGAGGAAGCTAAGGCTAGAGGATTAGCCTGTCTCGCGCCTGTAACGGTTTCGTATCTTTTCTTGCGCGTGCCATCAGATCATTCCTCACAATGAAACCTCAAGACATCCTAGCCGGTAAGACCAGCCTGTGGATCTTCGGCTACGGGTCCCTGGTGTGGAAACCCGACTTCAAGTACAAGCGGAGCCACGTCGGCTTCATCCGCGGCTACAAGCGGCGCTTCTGGCACGGAGACACCTTCCACCGCGGAAGTGACGAAATGGTGAGCTGGGCTCTTTTTATAATTATACAATTTAGAGTTCACACTTTTTTTTTTATTCTCCGTTAGCTTGTTGAAAACCGTGCTTTACCGTGCTCTTGTTGTTTTTATGACAGCCTGGAAGAGTGGTGACGCTCCTGGAGGAGGAAGACGTAAGTGGCACTTCCGGTTCTTACTAAAGCAAACCACCGGCGTTGCCAAGCGACTCAGGGGAAAGGCGTGACGTCATCGGTCAATTAGCATGTTCCAATATCCAAGTAAATCGTGATAGGATATAAGTGATGAGTTTTATCCGAAAAGAAGATAGTTCTTATATAAAATCGTTGCAGAATATATATATATGTATATATTCAAGTATACGAATGAAGAAGAGGAAAAAATTTACCCTTAACCAACACTGCAAGATAAAATTGAAAATTGTGAAAAGGGTAAAAAGGTGGTAGTTAAGAGTCAAGAAATGGGTATGATGGAAACTGTTACAGAGGGAATAACTTGTAGTCACCAAAAAGAGATCAGGGATGGGTCACTAGATTTGTCTCTCTTCTCTTTTTAAATAAAGCTCGCCAAATCTTTCTCCGGAGTCACTAAGCTGGCAATACCGTATGGCACAAACGCATACAACTTCATTCAAGCTTCTGGTCGAGCGTGTGATTTAACCCGTTTCTCCCTCCTCTGCAGGCGTGTACCTGGGGCGTGGCCTTCGAGGTGACCGGCTCCCAGATGGAGGAGTCCCTCGCCTACCTGAACATACGTGAAGCGGTACGAGGAGGCTACGGCACCCACATGATCGAGTTCATCCCGTGTGACGAGGGCCAGCCGTCGGTCCAGGCTCTGGTTTACATCGCTACGGAGGACAACCCGACCTACCTGGGTCCTGCGAGTACGGAGGAGATCGCTGCTCAGATCGCAGTGTGCAAGGGGAAGACGGGCTACAACGTCGAGTACCTGCTCCGCCTGGCCGAGTTCATGAGGCAGAGCTGCCCGGGGGTGGACGACCCTCACCTGTTCGCCATCGAGCGGGCCTGCCTCGCTGTCTTTAGGCCTTTACTGTTAGCAGCCCAACAACGCGCACCTGCTTTCAACTAAAACACTACCTATAAATCTGCTCCCCATTCTCGTGCATTTAGCATTATTGTACTAACATGTTCGCTTTACATTTTATTGCTCTCACTAAATAACACAGACCGAGCATTCATGTACGACACACACGTCTACTTCAGAACATTTCTCTGTTTACTCTGCACTCCAGACCTGCCAGTCGGTCGGATCGTGATGCGTCACGGTTCAGAAAACAAACCTTTGTTGTAAAAGGAAGTCTACTGTAAACTTTACATCCTCGAATAAAGGTGCTTAACCGCAAACACGTGTCTGAAATTAATTTAGACCTCCGTGCTGATGAGTTCTGGTCTCTGATTGGTCAGAAGGTGGTGATGAATTTTCCCAACAGCAGCTCTGACTATAGTGCAGCTACAGCTTTATATTAATGCAGCCGTTTCTATAGTAACAGCTACAAAGCGAGGACGGTGAGTGAATACCTTAGCTGCTGTAGCTTAAGTGAGAACTTTTGAGAACATTCATCAGCGTTTCCCCTGACCAATAACAGATAACGTATGAGGTGTCTCTTTAAATGACTTAAAAAAAAAAATTGTGGTGTAAAAGGAATAAAACACTTCAGGATGTTTTGATACACGAAAACCAACTGTATGGGGATAATAACTGCTTCTCCTCCCCCCCCCCCCCCCCTGACAGCGAGTGTCTTTTAGCTTCTAGACATCTGAACACATTACTTCCTCAAGGTTTTTATTCACACGTCCTCATTTAAGCTTGTTTAACTGCATTACACACTTCACTTCCACTCAGAACCAGGAACTGCTTTGGACCTAGCTCATGATTTGTCTCCACACCCGGAAACCGGTGCTCCTGGAAGTCCTGTGTTTACACACTGCCCTGCTTATCAGGTCTGAAGGAACCGATAAGAGCGGAAACGTGGTTCAGTGGTTCATCTTCTCGTAGCTCTGAACCTGTGTACAACAGCTTAGAGGAAGACCTTCATGATCCGTCCCTTATCTGGGACTTTGAAAGCCATTCAGAAATAAATGTGCCGTTTTTATCCGCACATCTGTACGGACGCTAATAAACGAGGTCACGGCAGAGCAAACTTACAGCGCGTGCACCGACAACCACGTCACGGAAACGTGTTCAGGTCAACGTCTTCACTTCTTACGTCAAAAGCAGTCTTTGAATTTGGTGCCTGACGACTTTATCAGTAGGTCACTGACGCGAGAAGTGCACTCGAGCCCAGACAATCTCATAACACTACATTAAAACTACGTCATGTGACAGACGAAAGCAGACGGCGTGTCACATGACACCTGTTCAAATAAGGCTTTATAAGTGTTTATGTAGGTTTTATGTCATTTTTCATGTAGCTCTATGAACACTGATGATCAACAATGAGCTTCTATTCTTCTTATAAGTTTTGTAGTGAAATGACTTCCATGTGATTGGTTTTTGATGAACATCGACAGTCGCGACTTAACACTTGGAGTAAGTCTTTATAAATATTTATAAGTCATGACGTTCTCGCGTAAATCATCCCAGAAAGTGTCCTAACACAACCGTACGCCACATGACTCACTCGACTGAGCGTCAAAACATGTGACGTCAAAATGCCCGTCAACATTTATGCAGGTTTCTGTTCGTCTGCCAACATGCTGTTATCTTTCTAAACACCACCACAGCCAGATAAATCACAGACAGATGCATTTAACATAATTTTTTAGTTTTTATTGTTATTATTATTATTATTTCGGATTTACTCCACGTTAGTAAAACAACACTTTTCTTTCTCGTATGTACACGGTGACCTATAAAAATAGACGAGCATCATGGGAAATACAGAGTACGTTGAAAGGATCCGCTGTGGTATTTACAAACACTAGACAAATAATTACGCTTTAGAGACAAAATAAACAACCCCCCCCCCCCCAGTTTACAGTTAGCACAAATCTTCATAAATTAACACGTTTTCTTTTTTTTTTTTTTAACTTAAGCTATGATACATTTTACATCCACCGAAGACCTTTTCCAGGTCAGAAATATTCCACAGTTAGTGGAGTTCCTTTTTTTTTTTTTTGTTTTTTGTTTTGTTTTATTTTCCAATTTTATTTTTTTTGTCCAAAGCAGCATCACATTTACACCTTCATTAAAAAAGCAATACAAAACAAACAAACAAACAAACAAAAAAAACCCCCCCAAGAAAACTCATTTTCTCCTTGCAGGTCAGAATATTTATGTATTAAGGATCTGAAGCTGAAGCGGATTCTTCTTCAAAGCAAAAGAGTTGTTTGAAGAGAAGTTTGGCTTTTTAAGCGGTTGAGCTTTCTGGTGAAGTTTCATTTCCTGCTCCTATGTTCGTATATATCTGTGCTAAATGTTCCTGCAAAACAACGAGGGGGAAAAAAGGATATATTTCATGCTGGTGGCCCCAAATGCGAGTAACTGGTGATGGATAAGTGAAAAACTACTGTGGAGCGTTGCGTGGAACTGGAATCTCGTTCATATTACCGGAAAAATCCGATTTGTATTTTAGCTGAAAAACAAACAAGCAAAAAAAAAAAAAAAAAAAGACCCCGATCGTCTTCACAGTGACTGCAGGCTTGGTGAAATGATTTTTTTCCGCATAGATAGACATCGTAAACCATGGAACAACCTGCACCCCAAGACTAAAATTACTGGCCGAACTAGAACGATAACCTCCACACTGCCTGCTGCTGCTACCGTCCGCCGCCATGGCCGCTTGGAGCTTTGCCTCTCTTGGAGGGAGCGTGAAGGACGTGCGAGCTGCCGTGTGGGAGGAGCTGAGCGCCCGAGCCCAGGGACGAGCCTTTAGCCTGGGAGGAGGACGAGCCCACGGGGATGAACACTGCGGCCGCCGAAGATCGAGCGATCGCCGGCTGTAAGGAGCCGGAAGCAGCAGTGATACCTGAGGGACGAGATTTAGACACACAAGTCACATGACCATTAATTTAGTGTATCCGTGTTACATTGGTGAAATTTAAGAGGACATCTTTATATCTTATGACTTCTGGATCCTGATTGGTCAGAATTAAGGCGTTGATTAATCTGTGCAGGTTTCTGTAACAGCTCTTTCACATTAAATGACAATTGTTGACACAAACTGTTCTTAAAGAGATGTTTATTTAACATTAACAGGAGGAGACTAACGTGTCCGAGGTAAAACCGTCACTCATGAGTTTAACTAGTGAGCTAGTAAACTAACTGGCTGTTGATTTTTCTTGGGCTTCTTGAGGGCCGCACCTTTAGACACGCTGTAGCCGTACGCGGCGTACGCTGCGGCCGAGGCCGCCGCCGCTCCGGCCATCGCGCCGGCCATCGCTGCTGCGCTGCCGGCCGTCGACTTCCTCCCTCGGCCTTTCCTGCTCGCGGACTTCCCGCCGGTTCCCGAGCCTTTGGGTCGCCCTCGGCTCCGGGCGGCTCTTCCTCTGCCTGGACTCGACACGTCTAGAGAAGAGACGCCTGCAGGACAAGCGCAGACTGACATCAGCGGGAATGTCAGATCTTACAAAATAACAAAATAGTTTGCGTCGACTTTTTTTTTTTTTTTTTTTTTTACTGAATTTCTCTATAATAAATAAATAATAAAATCAATCGGGTGGAAATCTTGGAAATGTTCCACAAAAAAAAAAAAAAAAAAAAAACATTAAAAACAGGAAAAGGAACGGAAGAGCCTGTGATTTTAGCCATTCGGGTGTACCAGCTAAGCTAATTTGCATATTGTACCTGATAGGCCGTAACGCATGATGATGCAATAACACGCACTTGTCAAACGTTAAACACTCATTTTTCCGATAGCCTTTTAAAGCCCTGATTTCGTTTAGCGTCGCTTTAATGACCTGAAAGATCTGATCAGTACTGCTCACGCAACGAACGGTTCATTTTCGTGAAATAAATTAATAGAGGATTTAAAAAATGGAAATGGCTTTCCAGAAAATTCCGATTAAGTCTTTATTTGTGACAAAATAAACACTTCGGGTTTTTTTCTACGCAAAGAAAATGCGCATTAAACCAGTCTGTCCTCTATTAATATACAATCCATTTATTTACATTGCGACTTTTAGAAAATCGACTCCTCCGGTCAGTCATTTACGTTATTCCGTTCCTGAGTGCGTCATTCCTTCAGTTTAATGTGTTTTGTCTGGGACATGAGCAGAAGGAATTCAGGAGTTACAGCTCGTGTCAGTCTTCACTCAGCTGTGTGTGTATCTGCTGTAACCTCCTTCTCCATTCTGGAAGCACTAACCAGCCGTAGGCGAGTCCTACATAAACACAACGGCTCCACATGGGCCGGTCGTTTAGCATCTGGCTACGAGCTCGTGTCCTGAGAGAGGGGGAAAGCTAAACACCACGCCGCTGAGGGCTGAGCAGGGGGAACCTGCTGATGACACACGGGGGCAAAAAGCATCACGATGGAGTTTATGGGGGAGCAAAAGACGCCTTGGCCTCCTGCTTATTCTGTCCGTTAGAGGATAAAAGAATGAAAAATGTAAGAGGCTTTCACTCAGGTCCTAGAGGACTCTAGTGATGAAGCGAATCCACTCTGGAAGTGAATCAAACGTGTGTTTTACTGAGGAAAACGGAGGAAATTTGCATATTGATCCTGATAGGCTGTTATAACTTATGATGCAATAACATGTGCCTGCCTCGCCTTTCACTAGGCAACATTAAATAAAAAATGAACAATGCATCAAAACCATTGCATTGACAATCGTATAATACAGTTTACATGCAGGTCACTTTCGTAATTAATTCCTAAGTAGCGTTAAAAGCCAAACACATTTTTGTACATTATTACTTTTTTGCATCTAGACATTTATAAAACTCTAGAAAAAAAAAAAAACCACCACCTTTTTTTTTTTTTTTTTTTTTATCTTTCCACCCACCGTTCATGTTGTCAGAGACGGAGCCGGTGCCCGAGGCGGGCGAGTTGGTGGGCAGCGGTTCATCCACGATCACCAGCATGTCGCTGCTGCTCTCGTCGGCTGGCAGGGAGCCCGGCTGCAGCTCGCTGCTCAGAGAGATCTGCGCAAACAAGTCAACAGGTCGGCTTTATACTAACGTCTCAGCTGGGAGAAACGTGTCGAACGGAATCCCTGGGGGCCGATTTCATTACGATTATCCTGTACATCTGTACACTAATTCCTCCTCGAAGCATTCGCAGAGATTTGGTCATCACTCCGCACTCGTTTAACTTCTTCTCTGTATCTCGTTTGGCAGAGATCACGACGTGCCGCAGAAAACCCTTGTTTAAGGGTTCTCGCTATTCACGTAGGAATAATTCCTGCAAATTACTAATGATGATGCATTTATAAATAATTTCCATTGAGTATTAAGATTGTTAAGGCAAACAGATTCAGCGTTAACAGTTAGGTGGAATGCTTATTCATCGGGAGTTTTAAATCTGGATGTAATCTTATGATTAAGTCTAGATACAGTGGATCAAATGAAGGAATGTGAGCTGTACATGTGGGATTAGGTGTAAACCTGCGTGCTGTTCCCTCACCTCACTGAAGGGGCTGGGCATGGCCGACTCCATGTCCACGCTGATGAACGAGTCCTCGCCGTCCGCCGACAGGTTGGAGTTGTCCGCCGAGGGGGCGTACGGGATCACAAGGTTCACGCCTTCCTTCTTCTTCTTTGTCTCTGCGTCCTCCTCCTTTTTCCTCTGAACAGAAACAGAACACCGAATCTCAGAAGGCCTGTGACTGCATGTAAAGCAGTATATACTGTAAATGCAGCCTATGTAGAACAGGTGAACGATATTCCGGGCGGAATTACCTTCTCTGCGTACTTTTCTCTCTTCCTCTTACGGTCCTTCACCTTGCTGCTCTCCTCCTGCTGCCTTTTCTCTTCCTGCCTTAAACGCACTGCGAACACACACACACACACACACACACACACACACACACAATGGAGTGTTTACTCAATCAAATATTCGGGGAGAATTGATTTACAAGGTTACCGTGTCAGACTGTCAGCTTGCTAGCAAAGAATTACACAATTAACACATCAGCAGCTAATATTCCGATTAAATTACGACCCGGAAAATTTTGAACGCAGATGCCTAATGGATTTGGCGAACACTGATCGGATGGGGCTGTATCTCGGGGTAGGAAACCCCAACTCACGTTTCTTCTCCAGCTCCTCGTCGTCCAGCAGCAGACTGACCACCTCTTTGGGCTTCAGGGTGTCGGGTTTGAAATTCCCTCCTGAAATCACCATCCTCTGGATCTGAGACACGGGACACGCGAGAGACTCAGGATCACCGCATAGGTGCTTTAAACTGGATTAGGACTTACACAGAGTTCTCAATTCATTCATTTTCAAGACACAGAGAGCAGAGGGGGTGTGTGGGAGCCGTGAGTGTCGGGTCAGCATGAGTGAAATTACTAATCAAGCTTTTTAAAAAAAAAAAAAAATAAATAAATAAAGTAGAGACGTTACTGATTCTCCTTTTAGCTTTAAGTAACAATACGTGAGAAACCCACTACAGTGTGTGAGGATGGAGGTGACGTCGCTCTTCATACCTCGCTCTTCTCCTTGGCCCGCTGGAGGATTCGCTCCTCTATCGTGCCTTTACATATGAGGCGGTACACAGTGACCTGTTTGGTCTGGCCCAGTCGGTGAGCTCGGTCCATGGCCTGCTGGTCCACCGTGGGGTTCCAGTCACTGTCGTAGAAAATCACCTGCAGGTGGAGGATCAGAGGACACACACTCTCGTCACACACACACACACACACACTCGTAAACGCGCCCCTTAGTCATTCTCCTTCTACTCTGGGAGCGGATATTAATCATCATCAAGTTCAAAGTTCAAAATTTAACGCTTTTGAAACACCACTTCTAACACCAACGTGCGAAAGTTACCCTGTTATATTGTTCATTAAATAACAAAATGTTCATTAATTATTCTGTGAAACATAAAAAAAATAAATCAGTTGGTTGAATATGCAAATTACATTAAAAAAAAAAAAATGATAATAAACAAAATTAGATTAATACACAATATTTCACATTAAGGCTAAACGGGGGTGTGTATACTTATGCAATCACAGTAGTTGTTGTCATTGTCTTATTATTGCCTTTTTCCCCTCTTCATGGTTTATTATTCATTTTTATTTTTCCATTCTTTTTCAGTTGTCATTGCATCTTTTCCTCTGCTATTTTTTCTCTTTTTTATTTTCTTGTTATTGTCGCTCCTTTCCATCTAAGTGCGTAATTTTATAAATTTTCTTCTTCCTCCTGTTCATTTTATTTTTCTTTTCTTCTGTTGTAGTTCTTGACAGTGTTTTTTTTTTTACTTCTGATCCAGTCGTCACTGTCGTTAGCGGCTCACTTATGCTTTATTATTTATTTTACTGATGTCTTTCCTATTTTCTTATGTTGCAGTTGTTGTCATTGTTCCTCTTGTTCCCCCCCCCTTTTAGTGCGGTTTTAGTTTTTTCTTTTTGTCTTTGTCTCCGTTTTTTCGATTAGGGATAAAAGTCCACAGCTTCAACATCCTGTGCTATGCCACTTTACATGACTTCACTTTATATGACTTAGTCACCATCATTAATAGTTTCACTCTAGTTAAAAAGGATAATGAAGATGTTTTGGTGGTATCAGGAACATGATGTTCTCAGACATGTGACGTGCCAGATTGTGATGTTCCAGCAGAACAATAACCCCCCCAGCGGAGAACCCTTCAGGAAGTGAAGCCATGAGGCAGAGTGTATTAGGGCATCTCACCGTGTCTGCAGCGGTCAGATTTATCCCCAGACCCCCTGCTCTAGTGCTGAGGAGAAACACAAAAATATCCGCCCTGCAAGCAGAAGAGAAAGAGAGAGAGAGGACAAGAGTGAGAAAGAGAAAAAAAAATCTGACATTTCAATACCCCGCACTCCCTCTGTACAAAATGAAAAGCAGACGGCGGTGAGAGGAGATAATGCAAACCAGAGACGCACATGGTGGTCGAACGTGAAGGCACCTCTCAGACTGAGCGCTAATTACAGCTTGTTTTCTAAACTTCACCCAGAGACGGACGCTAACGTGGGACCCGCCGTTATACGGGTTGGGCTTTCCACCCCTTTCACCCTTAAACAGAAAAAAAGGAAAAATAGAAACCACTGCCTGACAGCTCACCGGCTCTGGAAGTCCGCCACCATGTCACGGCGCTCCGAGATCTTGGATGAACCGTCTAGTCGCATGTATGTGTGTTTTCGGTACACCATGTACTCCTGGGGAGAAAAGAGGGATACGTTATTAGAGTCAATCTGAAACTGAACTAATCTAAACACTTTGTGTGTGTGTGTGTGTGTGTGTGTGTGTGTGAGAAAGATCATTCTGTACAACAGAGAAGCAGTGATGTAACTGAAGACAGCAGTGAAATGATACAGTATGTTCACGTCCTCATTTAACCCCAGATCTGACTCCATCTGATTCGAGCTGATCAGGAGAGAGAACGAGTCGTCCCTCACCGTGACTCGGCCGTGCCTGGAGCTGTGGGAAACGGCACGTTCACGTTACAGTGCGTTACTCGAGACTCCGCTTCTGTCCACTAGAGAATTAAACCCAAGCAGCCCGATGAGTCTCCACTCACACGCTGCTGACGGGTCTAAACAGACACCACCACACACTAATCACACCACATACAATAACGCAATGACCACACAGCACACACTAATCACACCACATACAATAACGTAATGACCACACAGCACACACTAATCACACCACATACAATAACG
>JAQQZR010000020.1:14738196-14761461 GCA_030068235.1 Notoglanidium macrostoma | reverse complement strand
AATGACCACACAGCACACACTAATCACACCACATACAATAACGCAATGACCACACAGCACACACTAATCACACCACATACAATAACGCAATGACCACACAGCACACACTAATCACACCACATACAATAACGCAATGACCACACAGCACACATGCAACAACGTAATGTCCACACCACACACGCTCAATACCGTAATGACCACACCCCACACACACAATACCGTAATGACCACACCGCACACACGCAGTAACGTAATGACCACACAGCACAGACCTTACAATAATGTAATGACATTTAACTGGCTCTGAATCAAACTAGGACGTAACTCGAGTGGTATTGGTAATTTACACTGTTTATTCGTTACTTCCTTTTACTTCTTTGTTATTCATTCATTCGCTTATTTTTTTCATTCATTCACGCTTTCTTTCTCACTTTTATTTCTCATATTAATTTTCAATCATTTACTCATTTGTTCACTCTTATTTATTTCGCTTATTTATTATTTCCTATTTACTTTTGTTTTCTTTCTCGCTCATGCTTTCGTTCTCATTCATTCCTTCTTTCTCTCTCTTTCAATCTTCTTTCTTTCTTATCTAACGAGTTACAAAAGTTAGAAAACTCCATTACCTCCAGCTGGACTATGTAACATAATATGTGTAAGATGCTCGGTAAGATTTCAGCCTACACCCCAAACACCTGGCCATTACTGCGACTTGTGTGATAGTGACATCATCATCCACTCCCATACATAACCACTGCTGATGTCACGACTAATTAGGCAGTGTCAAAACAAGGAAAAACCAACAAAGCTGAAGCTGAATGGTGAAAGATTGCAATCTGTTCCCCAGAGCTGATCCTGAGATTCAAATTGACTCCAGCTGGTTTGTTTAAATCCACAGGCAAGTGACCGGAGTGCTGCGAAATCAGTCATGACATCGTTCAGCAAACACAAGCGCAGGCTAGCCTGCTAGTCTTAGCTCTGAAAATTGGGGTTTATCGCAAGTATTATCATTACAACTGTATGATTAAAAGAAACAAAATGAAAGAAAAAAAAAAAAAAAAAAGAAAAATCCAACCGTCCCTGAAGTTGCAGGATCACTGGATGCTGTCCTGTTTTTTTCCCATGATTAACATTTCCCATGCTGCAACTACTCCACAAACACAGGAAGTGAAGTGTGTATAAACACCTGCAACTTCCTTCCAGCCTTCAACGCTTTCTGAAGAAAGGTAAAATAGCTAACAGCACTGTAACGAATTCCCATACAGCTCCGGAGTGGCATTGTGGCTTTACATAAAGAAGTCACGATGCGTCTTAGAATAAACTCTACAGGTGAAGAGGGAAATATTTGAAAACGATACACATCACATTTAATCTGGCAGTTCACTGCTGACAGACCAACATCTAAGGAACTCGCAGCCGTGCTCACCTCAGATAAGCTCAACAGTGAAACATGGAGGTGGTAGTATGGTGTGAGGACGTTTTGCTGATTCAACGACTTGGAGCATGTGCCATCATTGGCAGAACCATGAATTCTGCTCTACCACAAATACCCTGAAGAAGCTTTTCTGGTCATCAGTCTGTGATATGGAGCTCAAGAGTAGTTGGGTTAAGCAGTAAGACAATGATCCGAAGCAGAAAAATTAGTCCTACTAAGAACGAAAGCAGATGAAGATTTTGGACTGGACTAGTGAAAGGCCTGACTTTGCTGACTGAGGACCTTAAACAGACACTTCCTGCTCCAAAGCAATTCTGTAAAGGAGAGTGAGCCAACGCTCATCCACAGCCATGTGAACATCTGATCTCACGGTTATCCGAAGCGCTCAGTAGCGGTTGTCATGTTAAGGGGGGGCAATTACTTTTTCACAAGAGTGATATGAAGTGTTGTGATAACCTGTTTCCTTTAATAAATGGGACGATCGTATAAAAACTGAAACAATTAAGTAACAAACAAGCAAAAAGGGTCAAAGGAAGGGGTCAAATACTTTTTCACAGCACTGTACCTGATGTCTGTTGGATACTTTTTGTTCTTCCTGTGATGTTTATTTTTTCTTTGATGTCTACTAGTTTCTTTCCTAGTTCTCGCGTTTTCACATACTTTTTCCCTTTGTTTTTTTTCTGTGATGTACATTTCTTTCTTTCATGTCTTTCTTTTATCCATCTTCCTAGTCAATTTCGTTCTTCTTTCTTTTCTTCCCCAGCACCCTCGATTTTCTCTGAACATCTTACAGAATGAACACGTCAGAGACATGTCTGACATATGTCAGAGACTGAATGAGAGTGTGTGTGTATGTGTGTGTGTGTGTGTGAGAGATGTGTGTATGTTCTGTGGATAGATTTTTATAGCATGGGTTATTCGAAATGGTTTTTCTCCGGCGCTGCAGTAAGTACGGGAGGGACGACGGAGAGCGCGCTCACCTCCAGCAGGTCGATCATGCGGGTCATCTGGGAGTAAATGAGGACGCGATGGCCCTGAGACTTCAGCTGGGTCAGCAGCAGGTCCAGAGTGTGGAGCTTCCCGCTGTCTGTAATCAGGCTCTCCTTGTCTGAAACACAAAGGAACACCATGCGAGGTCACTTCCTGTTAAAGACTACTGTACACTCAGAGATATTCTAATGAGCTGTGGAGAACGAGATACGAGGTCACTTCCTGTTAAAGACTACATTCTGAGAGATATTCTAATGAGCTGTGGAGAACGAGGTGCGAGGTCACTTCCTGTTAAAGACTACTGTACACTCAGAGATATTCTAATGAGCTGTGGAGAACGAGATGCGAGGTCACTTCCTGTTAAAGACTACATTCTGAGAGATATTCTAATGAGCTGTGGAGAACGAGGTGCGAGGTCACTTCCTGTTAAAGACTACTGTACACTCTCAGAGATATTCTAATGAGCTGTGGAGAACGAGATGCGAGGTCACTTCCTGTTAAAGACTACTGTACACTCTGAGAGATATTCTAATGAGCTGTGGAGAACGAGATGCGAGGTCACTTCCTGTTAAAGACTACTGTACACTCTGAGAGATATTCTAATGAGCTGTGGAGAACGAGATGCGAGGTCACTTCCTGTTAAAGACTACTGTACATTCTGAGAGATACACCGATAGGTCACAAAGGCACTAACGATACAGTGTCAGAAACAAGTTATACAGAAAAAGTATAGTGAGGAGAAAGAAAGCAAGCAAACGCTACTTTCATTAACCACACGGCAGTGCTGCGGTGCCGACGCCATTCCAGCGAGCTGTGTTTTCTGATCGGGGCAGGACGTGGAGAGCAGCGCTGGACACTCATGTGGAGGAAACACCACCACCGTGGTCAGAACCAGAGGAAGGAATGGACAGAACTTGTGAAATGGTAGAGTGGAAATATCAGTCCTCACATCCTATAAATCGCCTCGAGCCCCCAGTGAGCACGCTCACGCCAACACCTCACCATAAACAACTCAACTGGGACGTGAACGTATTTTCCAATCGGTCTCCAACAAGAAAAAAAAAAGAGGTGTGAAAACATCTGCATTGTTTGTCAGACGATCTGCAAGAATGGAAATATAAAAAATGTAATTAGGAAAAAGAGGAATTTTCATTCCCAGATTGAGTAAAACAGAGGCGTGTCTCAGTCGAAGTTAAACGCTGTTTCTCATGCGAGAGCTCGGCTTGCGAGAGGAGCCGTTACTAAATCCTGCGTCGGATAGTAATCGCGATGAAGTGTGTGTTTCAGCACCCAAAAAAAGCAGGGCACGTTAGCAAGCATCCGCGTTAGCCGATGCACCGCAGTGGCTGAGCTGCTTTACTGGAAGATTCGGCTCAAGTCGCACTTAGGGGGCGCTCTTTGACCTGTCGTGTTCAGCACTCGGAGCTTTGCCTTTTATGGAGTTTTGTAGGCGTGGCTAAATGAAAACGTCTCGAAGGTGCTCGGTAGTTTACAGCTTTAATCAATATCCAGCATGCGCACGTGAGGGCAAACAAATCAGCTACACTTTTATAAATCTTCTGTAAAAACATATTTTATAGATTTACATGATCACGAGATATTCAACGAGTATCATGGCATTTTTTTTTTTTTCTTTTTTGAGTTGTCAATACAACTTCCTCCTAAAATTCACTGCTATTGTTTCACTGTGCTCTCAGATCACGTGACCAGGCCCAAGAGGTCAAAGGGCAAGGATGGATCCCACCTGGGAGTTTAGAGGAATGTATCCAGCTTATGAGGGTCTGATGTGAGGCTGGTGAGTCACGAAAGCTCTGATTAAGCGCTCACGTATTCCACACAGCGTGGCGTGAGAGTTCCTGAGCTTCTCCACATGCTGCGTTCCTGCGCACAAAGCAGAGCAGACAGCTCCACCTGCAGGTCAGGAAGGTGTGAGAACTCGGCAGCATGCATGACCTTTACGTTAAACTATAGACGTGATAGCTGTGAGAGGAGAAAGTCCAGGAAGAAACTCTTCTCACGTTAGCAAGATGGCAAAAACCCAAGGCTCGGACCTCGGACAAACAATTACGTCTCCCGTTAATGTTGGGGCCAAAAATCAAAAAGGAGAAAAAAGGCCAATAATATTTCCGCCCATTTTGCTGGGGCGCAGGGATTCTTTGAAGGAACAGGAAGGGAAAGCTGAGTTTCCCACAGGCTGTCTGCAAGCTAAGAGCGATTGCTCACACTGCTGACACACACGCGCACACACGCCCCTCCACCTCAACAACAAGTCTGCAACGCTGTTACAATAAATTACAAATCATTTCTGTGCCAGAACTAGTGTGAGAAAAGACCTTCATGCTACATCACCCCGTCTCTGAACAAGTGTTCCACAAAAGCCCTAAATCCACATCGGAAACATTTTTCTCCCCACACTGCCTTAAAAAAAAAAAAAAAACACACACACGTGATTTTAGATTAGTCATAAGAAAACGTTTGAGGCGACTGATGCGTATTAGATTAGAAATGCAGCGCTGATCTCGATCTTTTTGGCAGGACGGACCAGAACTGCACGAGGAAGAACAACATGAAACCCAGCACAAAGATGACCTACTTCAAATGCTGTCGCTGTTTTCGTCGCAATTTTAATGTCCAAATAGGCTACTTTTCTACTAAGGAAAAAAACAACAGCACAGCTGCCCCGCCACACACTCTTTTATGATGCCACTGCTCTAATGTACATCTACTCTTAATAAAGGAGTCACAAACCGTTTGACTTTTTATATATCTGAATCTCAGTGTACTGAATGGCAGATGTGTATACAGTATCAGAGGGGGATAAATCAGCAGATCCGGCATTTAGTAGCTCGGGAGTTCAGCAGATCCGGCGTTCAGTAGCTCCTGCTTTCAGCAGCTCGGTAGTTCCGGCGTTCAGTAGACCGGGAGTTCAGCAGCTCTGGCATTCAGTAGCTCCGTCTTTCAGCAGCTCCGGCGTTCAGCAGTAGACCGGGAGTTCGGAAGCTCCGACGTTCAGTAGCTTTGGATTTCAGCAGCTCTGGCGTTCAGCAGCTCCGGCGTTCAGCAGCTCCGGCGTTCAGCAGCTCGGGAGTTCGGTAGCTCCGGCGTTCAGTAGTTCCAGCGTTCAGTAGCTCCGTCTTTCATTAGCTCCGGCGTTCAGTAGACCGGGAGTTCGGAAGCTCCAGCGTTCAGTAGCTCCGGCTTTCAGTAGCTCCGGCTTTCAGTAGCTCCGGCTTTCAGTAGCTCCGGCGTTCAGTAGCTCCGGCGTTCAGTAGCTCCGGCGTTCAGCAGCTCCGGCGTTCAGCAGCTCCGGCGTTCAGCAGCTCGGGAGTTCATGCAGCGCGACGCACATCAGAATCACTAGAGCGACTTTTACTAGCCGGGATAACCAGCGTGCACTGACTGCAGGTGATCATTTTTTAATTGAATTGTAGGTTTGTTCAAACACTGACAAAACTAAACAAAATAAAGTTTGGCGTGAAGCTTGAACAGTGCAGTTAAACGAGTGGAAAGAAAATAAAAACAGTTTTTGTTTCTGCGTTTTAACATAACAGTCAAAACATTTTGCTAACTTCTCGCCGCGCGCGTGAACACGACATGCTTCATTAGGAAGTTATGATTTTTATTTAAGTTTTGATTTATAAGTGGTTTGACGTCTACACGGTCGTCTCCTTCCTGGGAATTCGTTCATCCGTTCCTCATAGGCTACTCCGTATTACTGCTGTTAACCAGCTAACTAGCCTTGTAATAAAGTGTACTAACTTCCCCTTTGCTAGCTTATGAACGTGTACACTCGCATAACGTCCACGATGTCCATTTTCACAGACTTAACATTCAACAACTAAATCTTGAATCTAATTTAAATTCTAATTCGATTTTAACAGCAAACTCTCCATCCTTCTGACTTTTCCTCCCCTGAGATCAGACTTGTCAGACCTTTCCTAAAAAGCGCTGACCTTTTGTGCTGTAACCATAACAACGCCGTTCCCTCTTCTGGCAGGAGCTAATTAGCTTGTTTATCAGAGCCGTGCTCCAATTGGTCGGGTGATTAAAATAATGTGTGATGTCACACAATGCGTTCCTAAAAGTCGAAAAGCTTGTGGATGCTCCGCTATTATGACAGACAGACAGACACAATGTTGATATTGCTGATTAACGTGCATCACAAAAGGCTATTGAGGCGGCGTTTCTCTGTTCCTGCATCTTCACAGGGGGCGGTGGAGGTGGAGGTGGAGGTGGAGGTGGAGATGTTGATGTTTATTGTTGATGGCGCTGCCACGGGGCTTCAAATGAGCCTGGCTCTGTGTTGTGTCATTTCCTTCCCAGGGTACAGAATGACTCTGAGAAAATGGGAAAAGGAGCCGAAGAGCCGAAGCACCTCGGGTCTGTGAATGAGCGCAGGAGCTCACTCACACACACACACTCACGCTCGGCTAACAATGCGCAGAAACAATGTCCCAGAGTCGAACTTCCTTGCTTTGTCCCCCCTCCCAACTTCACAGGACTCAAAAAAAAGTGCACCCGTGTACTTCGCCTAAGAAATAAAATACAAAACCCTCTTGCTCTCTGTAACAGTTAACAAACGGCGGTGCGTTCAGCCAAACGCTGACAGTGACGGAGAAGCAGCGCAGGCAGAGGTCGTGACCCCAGAGCGGCCCGGGCCGGTGGCCACCGTGACCTGTACCACTCTCCCACGGGTCTCTCTGGCAGCCTCTGCTTCTCCCTCTGTAGCGTTTCCTCCGACTCTGACTCACACGCACAATAGCACAGATTGGCCGTATCCCTGTCCAACCTGACAAAAAAAAAAAAAAAAATCAAGACGACGCAGACATGCAGCGAATGCGGGTGTGTGGTGTTCTCTCAGGGGCTGGGCTTCAAGATTAAGATTTGTGAGTCGCTTCCTCTAGAGACGCTGGAAATCAAATGAAGGAGCTGTGAGAAAGTTCCCCGGCTTAAATAAAACCCTCAGCGCAGGAACAATGGTCGGATACAGAGAAATGATGTAGCGCTCGGGCGAGTGACACGGCGCTTATGGCTAGCGCGCAGCGGCTACGCAACCTACCCGGAATCCTGATGAAGGACCAGCCGTGTCGGGGCTGCAGGGCCATCACGCCCCCTGGGCTCTGAGGGTGGAAGTGCTGAGCTCGGGAGGCCCAGGTGCGTGCCAACTCAGGTGAGCCGAACAGGAAGCACTGCTTGGCGGTCAAACTCCCGCCGTCACGGACCTGCCGCCACTCGTACTCGGCGCTGCGGTCCGCACAGTAGCGCTCTACGGGAACCGCGGTCACCTTAGAAACACAGAGATCAAAAGAAAGCAAGGGACAAAGTGAGCAAGAAAGCTGTCTGTAACTCATTAAAGGAATAGTGTAGTGTTCATTCCCCGGATCTGCAGCGTCAGGGCGGATGTTAAAGGCGCAACGATCATTATATTATTGTGAAAAAAAAAAAAAAAAAAAAAAAATTTATGGTTTAAGCCATTTGGGAAAACTGATGTCTGGTCCAGAACGCTTGATTGCATTTGGATGCGTCTCCTGTTAATGGGGGCGGAGCTTCGTGAACATGGGTGGGAATTACAACTCATCGATCAACCGTCGAACCCTGTTACTTCAGCGTTGCCCGAAGCACCTTTAAAATCCAGCCTTAATTATAAACCGCGAAACGTAATTCAGTACAATTCTAACATCGAATATTACATTTAAACAAAGCTCCAAATCTGCAGAACCGCCTTACACACGGAACTTTTACACACACACACACACACACACACACACACACACAGCAGCGTTTCCGATGTTTCACCCGAGCCCTACAGCTCTGACAGGAAAGCGCAGCAGAGGTCTGCAGAGCTAACAGGGCTAGCAGGTCTTTGGCTAAACAGATGACCATTTCCTGAAGTGAATCCCTCCTTCCATTCGTCTTCTCTGTTCCTCCACATCCCTCTCTTTCTCACTCTCTCTTCCAGCTCTGCCTCGAGTTTTACGGCTCGCTGACGAGCGGATGATATTATCTTCCTTTCATTCTTATCAACGCTGAAAAACAGCTCGAGCTTGGGCAGGGCCCGGGGCTGCCGCGCGCACAGCTGGCCAATGAGAGACCGTACACACAGATGTGGCCTTAAAAGCCGATGAGGTCAAGAGCCCCTTGTGAATAAAGTGAGAGAGAGAGAGAGAGAGAGAGAGAGAAAAGGGCACTAATCTAGCTTATCACTTTCCCACAGTGCCCGTATGCCCCCGGCGCCTGTGGGCTGGTGCCAACGCCGTGCCGAGTCCCACGGACGCACAGCGGAGACGAAGGGACGGGCGGGGCCCAGCACTCACGCCTGGAATTTAAATGCATGCGTACTGCAGAGAAGTTAAAGGAGTACTCCTTTACAATCTAACCTCGCTCTTTCCACATCTGTGTAAACCTGTTCGGAAACCTGCCGAACTCAGGCAAGAAACACACGACGACTTCACGCGAACATGCGACGAAGTGACAGGTCCAAAAGTTTCGATCCTAAAAGGATTCCTCGGATCGGTCCTACACCACGTGCGGTCCGACATTTCTTCAGCTTCCCGCTCGCAACTTTACTTCCTACATCCGATCCTGTTTACTGTTTGACGCAGAAGAACGCTTAAAAGTTGCTTTGATATTCGACCTTACGAAGAACATCGCGAAGAAAAGTAAAGCGTGGAAGGACGTAGCAGAGATTCCACTGGCGAGTTTACATAGCTAACACGTTTTATCCAACTTTCCATGACGGAAAAGTTCCGGTTACTTTATTGGTTGCATCCAAGCGCACATACGTAAAAAAAAAAAAACGAATCGTAAATACTAAAGCTGTGGAATTCGACGGAATTAAAAACGTTCAACAATACACGCCGCATTAATGTTCAACAACTGCCCTTAGACTGCCGTTATAAGTGTGTTTCGGGGAAAAAAAAAAAAAAGCTGGCTCTTTTCTCAGCGCAGGGAAAGGAGTTGGAATTCCCATCTGCGGTAATCAGACACACATTACAGACACTGCAGATGGAGATAAAGTTGAAATAATGGTGACGTGTTCCTTTATTGCTGCCGCGTGACGCATTCAGGCTTTGGCCATTAATCAGCTGGTAATAATACAGATAAAAAGCTTACGCCTATTTCGAGTGTGGAAACGGAATTATTCCGATGGAATCTCGTTTTAGTGTTAGATTAAGACTCCGTCATTGGGCTGGTCTGACTGGGCTGTGTGCTGAACCCGCTTGGAGCAGAAGCTCTCACAGCTTCTCGCTGGTGGCTCTGCGTCGCGCGGCCGTGTCACGGCGAGGTCGAGCTCGGCTGAGCTGCAGATCTGTCAGTAGCTCGGGGTGGATAAATAAACTCGGGCCTGAAGTCAGGGCACGCTGCTGCGTTTGAGGTTTTATTTTAGATGGGCTGTTTGTTTGTGGTGCCGCAGGAGATCGCCGTCAGGGGGCCGGCCTTACGTGCGCTTCGGAATCCGTGCTGCTGGATTCAGTTTGTACAGCCGCAGAACAAAAAAAAAAAAAGGGTTTCAGCAAACGAATGATTTGTCCGAACCCGCTGAACCTCGCGACGGTTATATAACAGGATCTCCACTTCATGCCGCTGTTAAAAAGAATTCACAGCCACAGTCTTCTCTTTAAAGGTGCAGTCTGTAACACTGCGGAGTGTTCATGTAAGACTGGTAATGATCGTATCGTTTTAAAAACACCATGTAACGAGAGATCTGCAATATTACCATCCAATAGATCTCAGTATGTTCTTCATTTAAAGCTTCGGTTTACATTTTCTGGCCCATAAATAAACTCAATGAACTAGTTTCCTCATTTGAGGTGTTTACTTGCACTTCGGCCTAGGAATAAACTACTCCCCCGACGGCACCAACAGATTTCTAGAATTCTCCTTAATGGATACAATTTGCGTGTTTTTGGCCTGACTTAAGCCCCGCCTCCATTCAGAACCTATTAATCATTTTCTTTCTTTATTTAAAGCTTCTGTTTACATTTTTCTAGCCCAGAAACTGGCCAGATTCTCGGATACAAAAACCATATCTTGCTAGCTTACTCGTTTAAGGACTCTATTTGTATTTCTGGGTTTGGCCGCCCCTCCAGCTGGGACAAACTGATCGCATCAGTTTCTGTTTTCAGCCCCCAAAACCGGCTCCTCCTCTGGCTAGAAATGATGGTTCTTACAAATTGCTATATTTAAAGCTTCTGGTTCCAATTTCAGGCCCAGAAATAGTCTCTGTCCCAGCTAGAACCAAATGGATCTTGCTGGTTTCTTCATATAACACGTCTATGTACATTTTTCGGTCCCCAAAAGATGCCCCGCCCTTAACCGAAACAACCGACAGTTCTATATAAAGTATTTTCTGGCCCAGAAATAGGCTCCGCCCCAGGTAGAACCAATGCATCTCACTACTTTCTTCGTTTAAAGTTCGTATTCACGTTTTTCAGCTGCAAAATAGGCTGCATCCCCAACCAGAACTAACAGATCTCTCCAATTGCTTCAATTAATGATTCGGGTTATAATTTCTAGCCTAAATACAGGCCAGGTCTGCAGTTTCAACCAAAGGCTCCTGCTGGTCTCTTTATTTAAAGTTTCTGCTCTGGAAAAAGTCTCGGTTCCCAGACAGAGCCCACTGACCTTGCTGGTTTCTTCACTTAAGGCTTTTGTTTAGAATTTCTGGCCCAGAAATACGCTCCACCACAAGACAGAACCAACAGATCTTGCTAGTTTGTTTAGTTACGGGTTCTGCTTACATTTTTCTGCTCCCGAAATACACTCCACCTTTTGCTGGAACCAATGAATTTTGTTACTGAAGAGAGAATTACAAGTGACAAAAATTACTGACTGCACCTTTAATTGGAAATTGGAATCTAGATTTACTTGGAAATGGCTGAAAGCTTAAAAACTTAATGACCTTAAATGCAAATATTTGGGGCAAGGGTTACTTATTTATTATTTACCCATAATTTATTGCCATTCTGTAACCGTTAGCTTTGTCTGTTGCACTAAATATACAAAATGAAATTGTGTTTGTGATTGACGGCTATAATGAAAGCATTAACAGTACGTGTGTGTGTGTGTGTGGTAATTACCCTGGGTGTAGCGGTGAGGAGGAACTTGGGAGGCTGGGTGGGTTGGCAGCGTCTGAGGGTGGAGGTGTTGGAGCGTCTGCTGTGTATCACTACGTCTGTGTGCGTGAAGATCCACGGACGCAGAGAAGTGAAAACCAGATCCTGCGGCAAAACAAGACAAAGCTCGGATCAACACAGAAAAACCCCCCACATCACTTCATCTTTTTATGATTTATAAGATTTCGTAACCCTTTCCTTCAAGTGCATGTGATCTGATGGAGAGCTCTGATCAGAATTGTGATCAAACACGGCTATACAGCACTCCCTAGTGTTCCTGCTCCTCACTGCGGCCTCATCGGGACACCTTTCAATCCCAAGACCATATTTTCAAGATGATATTTTAACCTGACGCACAAACAGACCACCAGACAGAGCTGGAATCAAGGTTTATATTTCCAGTGACTCATATGAGGCACACAGAGAAACACGAGGCTCTGTTTCCCACAAAATGGCAGCCATAAACAAGGCTGAAAGAGGAGGTGTGAGGGAACGAGGGATGGGTGTTTGGAGAGCCGCAGTCCGGGCTGCGTTCCCAACCCACAAGCAGGGAGGGAAGATACGTCTGGAAATCCTTACCACAAAGAAAGCGGTTGGAAAAACGAAAGGCGTCAGCGAGGCCCAGGCGCCCGGATCGTGAAGATTCACACTTTTTCAGAGTGCAATAAAGCATCCTTGTGGCTACAAAATCAGAGATTTAATCAAAATGCTTTGAGGGGAAGAAAAACAGATCGTAGCTAAACAAACTGATGATGGTGCGCTTTAGCGATGACAACGGTTTGGCTCTGAACACGCCTCCTACTCGAACCCTGAGGCAGGAGAAGTCTTCCTGGACCACCAGTAACTCTTATTTAAAAACAGTGTAGCTATGTTTAAACAACACTCTCCCATTTAAAGCTCAGTGATTTATTTTAATTGTGTCGAATTATTGAAAGCTCAAGAGATTCAAAATGAAATTAAAGGTGCAGTGTGTAATATTTTTTAAATATTTTTGGACATACAGTGAATACCCCCCCCCCCTCTCATTTATTTGTTCTATCTTTCCATGTTTTAATTATTTTCCCTATTTCTTTCTTTTCTCGTGTTGGTACTTTCTTTCTCACAAGTTCTTCTTTCTAACCAGTTCTTTCTTTCATTTCCAGTGTTTTCTTATTCTTTCTCACTTTCTCTCATTACTCCTTTCCCAATTATTTTTCTTTTTCCCTCTTTCTTTCTCTTCTTCCTTTTTACTTACTATTCTTTTCTTCTTTCATCTTTACCTTCATTCTTATTTGTTCTCTCATGTCCTTCTTCCACTTATTTCTTTTCCTTTCTTTCTCGTGTTCTTTCTTTTCTTCTTTCCCTCTTTCACCTGTATTTACTTATTTAATTTCTTTTTTTTTTTTGTTTCTCAATGATTTGCTCCCTCCCTCCCTCTCTCTCTCTCTTTCACTTGCTTTCTTATGATCTAAAGATCACAGAATTTCAAAAGATATCTTCTGAGAACTAATGTAAATTTCATTGTTCTGGTGGAATTATTCTGGCCCTGAAATTAGCTCCGCCCCCAGGTGGAATGAGGCTGCTCAGCTCTGCATCTTTCCTGCAGGCATGAGGAGGTGCTAAAATTTACAAACCACTCATTTAATTTTTGGTTACAAAATAAAAACAAATGGACCGCGCTCATTTCTTCAGTTACATTTCCACAATTTCATTTTCTGGCCCTGAAATAGACTCCACCCCCAAGCCAGAAACAATACATCTCGCTAGTTTCATTATTTAAAACTTTTAAGTACATTTTCTATCCTCAAAACTGGCCCTGCTTCCAACTACACCAATGTATCTTACTAGTTTCATCAGTTAAGGCTTCTGTTTACAATTTCTGACCCAGAAATAAGCTCCACTCCCAGAGAGACTCTTACTAGGTTTTTTTTTTTTTTTAGGTTTTTTATTTTTTTATTTTAAACTTCTGTTTACATTTTATGCCCACAAAATAGGCTCTGATGTCATCTAGAGCAAATCTTCACCAAACAAAATTGTTTGAATTAAAAAAAGAAAAATTACTGACCCCACCTTTAATTGGACACAATCTAATAGAACCGGAACTGCTCCTTGAATTTAGCCTCAAAACAAACCCAAAACTCAATCTTCAGCATCCTCGTGACAACAATGGTTCGGCACAAAACAAGACGATGCTCCATCACGCCACAGCGCAGTCGCGATAATCGAATAAAAATAAGACGCGCTTGTGGAACACGACCTAAGGAGGGGTTTGGAAAGCTAAGCGTGACCCAGCTGCTTCCTCTAACAGCGGGAGCGGAGCCAGACGGGGGGATTGAGGTTCACCGTGTCCCAGCGTTCCCGGTGTGTACGGGACGGCGCTGGCGGTGTCAGGTTCTCCTCCGTGCTCCAGTGGAGCTGGGAGACGCCAGACGTCCAGAGTAGGATTACACCTTCTGTCAGCACCTGAGAAGCAGAGCTTCTCCTGCCTTCAGCTCTCCAGCAGATCACCACAGTACCAACACACACACACACACACACACACACACACACACACTCCTACTCATAGTCCACTACACAGAGACACGACGCTGGGGACCATGGAGACGGTGTCATTTACACCACCACTTTCCATCTCTTACTGCTATTTCTACTAGAGTAATGAAAGTAAAACTGTCCCGTCTCTAATGACAGCCTCTGTGTGTGTGTGTGTGTGTGTGTGTGTGTGTGTGTGTGTGTGTGTGTGTGTGTGTGTGTGTGTAACAGGAGTGTGTTAATGACTGATGAGAAACGTTCAGTCTGCTCACACACACTCTTCTGTCACAATTATTTGTTTTTCCAGACTTTATCTTCTTGCTTTCTTTTGTCCCTTTTTGTACGTTTTCAGTCGTTCTTCCCATCCTTCTTTCTCATGCTCTTATTTGTGTCCTTTCTTCTTTTTATTTCTTTCCTTCATGCCTATTCGTTCCTTTCCATTCCCTTTTTGTTTCTTCCTTTCCACCCCGCTTTCCTTTTCTTTCTTTCTTCTCACTTCCTTTTTGTCCTCTCACACAAATTTGTCTTCTTCCTTCCTTTCCTCAGCAGTGTCGTTTTTCCTTCTCTCGTCCGCCTTTCTTTCTTTCTTTCTTTCAAGCCTTCTTGTTTTTTCCTTTCTTACCCATATTCTTTCTTTTTTTCTATTTAGCTTGTTCTTTATTCATTTGTTTCTCAGTTTGTGTTCTTTCCGTCTTCAGCTGGATCCTTTTTTTCTTGCTGATGTTCTTCATTATATTCCTTCAGATTTGTTCATTCTTTTGCACTTACTCGAGTTCTTTCATTTACTTCCCATTCATTCGTTCGTGCTTTCGTTCTTCCCTCCTTTCATTCTTTCTCACTTATTTTGGTTTCTTCCTTTGTTCATTTATTTAAGCTCTTTCATTTTTAGACTGTGCTCTTCCTCTCGCTGGGGGTCACCACGCCGTACCCAGGTTTCCGTGGTAAATTTCGGACCACACGGGCTACAGGATCGGGCCGAGGAAGCGTTCATCATTCGTTCACAGTTTTTGATTTACCTCTTCCTATCATGTCTCAATTCAAATGTTGCTTCGCCGCTGAAATCGCGGCTCTGCATCGCGCACGTACATAAAAAAGCGAGCGCTCACCTGCCGCTTGCTAGGGTGAATGTTTTGGGTTTGTTTTTCAATCCAGCACAGTGTCACAGAACCGTCTATAGGAACATATCTCTGGACTGGAAGCTGTTCTTCAGTAATGATCCTCAGTAGTCTGATCAACGTTATCTCGCTTTCTAATCTCCATTCCTGGCTTCTAAATGAGGCCTCATCATCACGAATAATTCATAATTCTGGAATATGATACCCAATGATATGATGATATGATTGCTGATAGCCAACTTGAGTTTAGATTTCTTTTCACTGTATATACATGTTGATCACACACCGCCACTTACGCACGCGTCATCGTGTTGTTTGTATTCAGGGCTCACCTGTAGGACGCCGCTGTTGCGCGTGTTGGGGAAGGACGTGGTTCTGTCCGGCCACAGGATGAGGTCTCTGTTAGACAGACAGCACGGTCCCGAGCTCGCGCTGCTCCCAGCCTTCCTCCCGTCACCGCCCACGGCATCGTCATCCTCGTCTGCGCTCCACAGCCGCCGGTGATGGAGCCGGTGAGCAGCTTTAAAGGAGAGGTAAAGTGCGAGCCATCTGAACACAGGAGACAAGGAGAGGAAGTTAATTTAGGATGAGCGCGTGGGCAGTGCATCACATGTTACGTATTCTTTTATTTAGATAACTTTCATTATGATTGTTTTTCTGCTCTTACTACTTTTAAGACATTATCGTTTTCAGGCATCATGAAAAGTGTGAGTGCTGTTAAAACTAATGGAGGTTAAATTTACATAAAATTTACATATGTAAATGCACGATTTGCATATTTACCAGTCCTATGCACAGATTTCCTAAACCTTTAAGCTAAACGAGACCTATGTTGCTTGTGGGCTTTATATATATCCATATATATATGTGTGTGTGTGTGTGTGTGTGTGTGTGTGTGTGTGTGTGTGTACGTATATATGAAGCAATGAATGTGTTTGCAGTAGCTTTATGTTTATAGATGATCAGTTGTAAAGGAGTCAGACCTGGCCAGAGTTCCCTGCAGCATGGCGTTGGACATCTCGGCTGGAGAGACGTCAATGAAGCGCAGAAACGAGAAGCAGCTGCCTTCATCACCTACAGAACAGTAGAGACGTGTGTGTGTGTGTGTGTGTGTGTGTCATAATGAGAGAGAGAGACAGACAGAGCGAATGCGAGAAAGAGAGACAGAGAATGAGAGATTGCATGTAAGAGAGAAACACAGAGAGCGAGGCAGACTGTGTTAGAGAGACAGTGTGCAAAAGAGAGATACAATGAAAGAGAGAGACAGCAGCAGAAAATGTGTGAGCGAGAGAGAGGCAGAAACACAAAGAGTGTGTGTGTGTGTGTGTCTGAAAGAGACAGTGTGTGAGAAAGAGAGATAGAGAGAAAGCGTAAGAGAGAGAGCGACTCACTTGTGGTGTGAAATAAGGAGTGGTGGATGTGGTGAGGGGAGAACGGTGAGAGTAAAACCTGCAGCAGTCTGTAGAGCAGAGAGACACATCAGAGAGACGGGGTTACATATCCGCAGCGTGACCGAGTCTCTCTCAAACCTGTCTGAGGTACTGAAACTCACCTGCTCCTTCCCGGGCCACAGGTGTGAAGGAGGCCGTGGCGGTACAGCGACTTGGACATGATGAAGGGTTTCAGGGACATGTGGAAAGGGGAACGCGTCTCCTGTCTCTCAAACAGGTCTGGGTGATTACACACCTGCAGACAACAACACATTCAGCTCTGAAATCACTGGAAGACGAAACCTGGGCACCTACGTAGACATCGTCCTAACAGAAACGCGGACGGTTTTCCCGTCCGGTGCCCCGTGATAACACAAAGCCTTCACCGCGCGGCTCTGACATCGCCGTTTCTCTTCACTCTCACGCTGCGTCTCACAGTCGCGTTACACTGAAACGCATTCGCGGTGCACTCACTGAGAATCTTCTCCGCCATTTTGTCCCTCCGTGCTGCTTTTCAACCTTTTGAGATCGGGCTCACGTGATCACGACAATAATCCGACCATCATCTGTGTAATTCAATCAATCGAATGCGCATACGGACCTTTCGGAACTGCATGACGAGGTTCATGAGGCTGCTGGTGGTGCTGTGCGCTTGCTGTGCCGTGCCCATGGACGACTGCAGCAGGTCCTCGATGGAGATCTTGTTCTTCAGAGCCTGGTACAGGAGCCTCTGTCTGCTCGTCAGCTGGCACGACGTCAAGATCTCGATCTGGAGAAGACAGTGAGGTGAGAGAGGGTCACTGTGGAACAAATATATACCTCAATGTGCGCGTGGGTGCAAGAGTCACTACGTGAGAGTGTACCTTGTCTGAGAGCTCGTTCTCTACGTCCTTCTTTATCCTGCGCAGCATGAAGGGCTTCAGGATCATGTGCAGTCTGGAGAGCTGGTCTGATATTCAACAACATGACACACACACAACTTAAGTGTGTAGGAGATTTGAACAGTTAAATCATTTTGGTGGGCCTGTTCACTTTTGCTAACAAAATGTACACTTCTATGAATACTAAAATGTTTTTCAACCAGAAACATTTCGTAATGATTCTCTGGCTGCACGCCCGCTTCACATCTCTGCTTCCGTGTTGACCAGCACGTGTGCCGACTGCATGACAATCTGTTGTTTCTGTTATTACTTTGGATTAGTATGAAACGTATCAGACTGAAATTAATCCAGGTGAAAGGGGAAAAAAACAGGACTGAATCAAAGTAAAACGAATCAGAGAAAAAAATGAATCACAGTAAAACGAATCAGTCTGAATTGATTCAGAGTATTGAATTGAATTGGTGATAAATGAATCAATATGAAGACTACAGACGTGTTACTGCATTATAAAACATAAGACCCAATCACGTTCAAATAGACTTTTATAATTATACTGGCTTCACCTGAACTGATTCATTGTGTTAAATGAATCAGAATAAAACCTATCGGAGGGAAATGAATCAGATTAAAATGAATCGGTGTGGAAACCGTAAGAGAAAAATGAATCAGACTGAAATGAATCAGGGAAAAAAAGGAATCTGAGTAAAATGAATTGGAGTTCAGAGAATCAAAGGACAACAAATCAGAGTACAAGAAATGAAGAGTCAGAGTGAAATAACACAAACAGGAAAGGAATCAGATTGAAATGAATCAAATCAAAAAGGAATCAAATTTATATGAATCAAATAAACAAAACAAATGAAAGAATTAGATCGGTTTAAAATGAAGTCATAGAGAAATGAATCAGTATGGACACTATAGATTAGTAACAAGACATATTTGAATATTGGAACATGATAGGATGGGATTTTATATTTTATAAAAAAAAATGAATCAGAGTAAAATGAATCAGAGTAAAATGATTCAGGATAAGATGAATTAGACTGAAAAGGAGAAGTATGAAGTGAAGATGGAGTACAGCATCATAAAATATAACAGCCAATCACATTGCAATGTTTTTGGTGACTATACCAGTTAACAGGAGAAAAGAGTTGGCTTGTGTGTTTGTGTGTGTGTGTGTGTGTGTGTGTGTGTGTGTGTGTGAGAGAGAGAGGAGGGTAAACGTGTACACACGTTTCTGTGCCTTTGTCTTTGTTTAATGACACTTTTGTTAAGCCGTCACATCACCGGATTCTACGTACAACAGAAAAATGAGCGATTTCTATCCATCCATGAGACGTGAACGCGACCTCGGCAGAGGTGTAAGAACAGAACGACTCACTCTCATCGATGGCGGATTTGTTCTCGGCGTGGCTTTCTATGTCTTTGGAGAACCACTCGTTGAACTCCTCATGGGAGTCGAACAGAGTCGGCATGATGAAGTGCAGCAGAGCCCACAACTGAGGAGACGAACACAAAGAGTCAGATTTATAAAATCCTCCCCCTTATTCACTCTCTCTCTCTCACACACACACACACACACACACACACACACACACACACACACACACACACACACACACACACACACAGTCTCACCTCGGCCATGGTGTTCTGGATGGGTGTTCCTGTGAGCAGCAGTCGGTTTCGGCACTGGAACTGAAGCAGGATCTTCCAGCGCACGCTGCAGAGCACAAACATCATCATCATCATCATCATCAAACAAAAAAATCTAAGTAGACCTGTCAACACGACTGCGGGAGAAACCAGCACGGGGATCAGACGCACTGAGGCAGACATGAAAGCACGCTGAAGCTTGGCTCCGAGACACTCGGCGTGGTAATCGTTCATCTTTCACCACAACAGAAGCTGCTGGTGCATGTGCTGTCAGGCCGAGCCGGGCACAATCTCACACGCCGTCGTGTTTTGGACGCGGAGACGGTGTTAATACACGCCATGTGAGGAGGAAAAGCAACATCCAAATCCATCCTCATGCTCTCTTTAAAGAACAAAATCCTCACACAGCCATCAGGGACTGATTACAGTGCATTTAGCATGACTGGGTTTTTTGGGGTTTTTTTCTTCAAGGAAAACAATTTAAGTTCAAGGTTCAATTTAACATTATACACGTGAAAAGAATTCGAATAAAATACTAAAGAAAAATCACTTTCTAAACTCCCATTTTAGTTTTTTTATTATCCATATTTTTATTTTGGAAACTATTTTTTTTTGGGGTAATTCGATTTTTGAACACTTTTGGCACGGACGTTTCAGCTTCTACGGTTTAGCCGGAGTGTGCACGATACAAATTTTGACCTGTTGCTATGGCGATACAGGAGCCACATGAAATAAATTGTCAGTTATTCGGAGATATCATAGATTTTTAATTACACTTAAGAATAAATGAATAATTACAGACGCAGTTGCCATGATGCTACAATTTAGTACAAACTTCGAAATCGTTCATTTTCACAGATTTGTTGTTTTTTTTTTTTTTTTTTGCTTCTTCTTTTCACTCTAAAGCTCTTTACACACAGCGTGAATCGCCGGTACGATCTTTTCCTTCTATTTGTTTCTGACGACACTTTCGCATCAAAGACGAACGCACGTGTGCGAAAACGCGTCGTTTAGTTTTACCGCAGGCAAGCACGCTCGATCTTTCTGACATTTCGTCCATGAAAGGAACAACCAATCAGGAGACGTCATCGTTTTTCTGTAACAGAATAAGCACCGGCTCATCACCACTCGTCGACTCCATCATCAAGCAATTATTTTTGAAGAATGCTCGCATAACGGGATTAACGTGAACATTGACGCCGCGTTAAGTTGGTCGATAATTTTTTTCACACGCGTTTATCTCGTGTCGCTACGTACTTTTTATTTTGAAAGGCATTCGTTAATGAATAACTGACATGTTTATTACTGCAGCACTGCGGTATTGCTCCAGTTGGTGATGTATCGTGATGCACATCGTGTATCGTAGAAACACGTTGGAGAACGGTGTAGCGATATTTTCCTCATATCGCCCCGCCCCTGACTGAGAGGGAAGCGTGACTGGTGTTATTTTCCGCTCAGCTGGTTTACCTGGTGCTGCTCTTCAGTGCCTGCGCCTCGTCCAGAACCATGTACTGCCACTTGACCCGCTGGAAATACTTCACGTCCTGCACCACCAGCTGGTAACTGGTGATCACCACGTGGAAGGGCGCGTTCTGCGTGTACAGCGTTTTCTACATACACAGCACATACACTGTTTACATAACCATTCACAAAAAGCTTGAAATTCTCACTTTGCTTTTTCATACCTGAAACTCACCTGGCTCCAAAACTTCCTGATGACTTTCCGGTCGTGAGGGTTCCCCCAGTACGGCAGCACCTGCGTGACAAGCGCAAACTCATCACACGCAGGCCGGCGCTAATTCGTTTTCCGTAATCACAGGATTACATTAAATGCACTCTTTCTCAAACATTAGCAATCAATAATACAGCAACACTGCCCCCTGCAGTCCCGAACGGGTACTACGGACATTCGTCTGGATGTATGGATGCCTCATGTTTTTCATTCAGAGCTTTAAGGAGGTAAAAATAGGACTAGGCAGCCTTGTTTCATTGTTACCTGAGCTGTAAATAGCACAGGTTCAGTGGGTTTATGAAAAGCGGAAAGGCGCAGCGAGCTATTTACAGCTTTCTGTGTGACTTCCTGCGCAGCTGCGACGCTCACCTTGAATTTAGGCACGAAGCGGGTGAACTCCTGGTGCCAGTTGTTGAGCGTGGAAGCTGGAGAGATGATCAAGAAGGGACCCCAAATGTTGTCTCTCTGCAGCGTGCACACACACACACACACACACACACACACACACAGAGAGAGAAAATAAAACCAGTGCACAGGTGCACAGGGAACGAGAAAGAAAGAGAGAGAGAAAGAGAGAGCGAGATGAAAACAGGAAGGAGCTAACAGGAAAGTTTCCTCTGCACCCAAGGAACAAGTCTGTCACATCAGATTCCACTTCCTCTCTGAACTGAAAGGCTGCAAGGATGAAGCGTGCAGCTGGAGAATCCCTCCTGACCCTAGACTTTACAGATAAAAGTGTGCAGAAAACTGAAACGGAAACTGGAAAACTTTTTGGTCCTATGATTCATCCGTGAGGATGTGTGTTTATCGAGCCTCTCAGTGTTACTCCTATAAACTCACGCCACTAAAATCCTCATTACTGCCAAAACACACACACACACACACACACACACACACGTCACTGCTTGTCTGCACAGATGCACACAAACACACATCACTGTACAGAAAAGTATATAACGTGTGTTTTAACACCACTGTTCATATTTTCGTTCAAACACTGTTCAATCAATCAAAAGAGTGAATTCTTTGAATTCTATTTTTTATTATTTCTTGGTTTTTTGTTTTTTTTTCCAGATCTATTTTTTATGATTTGTTACATTTTTATTCTTTTCGACCAAACTATTTTTTAATTTTTTTAATAGATTTTTGCTTTAATTTGTATTTTTCTTTTAAATATTCATACTTTTATGGTTAATTCTGCTTTTATTTATTCTTATTCGTGCTTGATAATAAATGTTGGAGGCAGGAAAAAAAACTCATGAAACTAAATGGATTTCTTGCAGTTTTCCAGGGAGGGAAAAATAAATCCCTACAACTTTGTAGGAGCCCTGGGAATTATGTTCTGTGACACTATAAAAGCTCATTTTGGATTTGTAAACATTTCTCCGTTCCTGGAAGAGATGTGCTCGGGATCTGACTGCACTGATGTTTACGGAACTTTCAACACTCTTTTACATCGTATAAATATTAGCACAGAACTAATGCAGCTATTAACTAACGAGCCGAAAATAATGCATCATTATTTCTTGTGTGTGTGTGTGTGTGTGTGTGTGTGTGTGCGTGAGACCAAACTGGTGTGTCCTTCTCTAAAAGGGTTTAACGACTATAAGCAGTGTTCAGATCTGCTAAAATGGTGCTAGACAGACGAGAGGAATAAACCACTCCAGTTGCCATGGCGACTTGCTCTTGTTTCTCAGATTCCCGTGGAAAGTGCTCACCTCGGCCAGGTGAGCCAACAGGGCGATGCTCTGGACTGTCTTACCCAGACCCATCTCATCTGCCAGGATGCCATTGATGCCCTGAGACACAGACACACACAGGGTTAGAGACTGAGAAAGACACACACACACACACACCCTTGCGTATTTACCAGCACAGACCTGTTCGTAAAGGTTAGCGAGCCAGTTCATGCCCTTGAGCTGGTAGGCTTTGAGCTTTCCGTTGAAGATGGTGGGCTGAGGGATGTCCTCTCCGGCCTGGATGGAGGGATTAGACAGGCTGTAGCTCTCCCCGAACCCGGAGCCACACACACCCGCCACATGTAGAGAGGCACTGCGGCTGTCCTTTGATTCCTCATCAAACTGCCTCGTCTACGTATTTCAAAACACACACACACACACACACACACACACACACACACACACACACACACACACACACTCGACCTGTAAGTCCAGATGTTTAAGGAGCAAAATGACTCACTGCACGTGCCATAGTTAATAATGACTTCCTCTACTGTAATAAGCAGGTTAAGATGTCACCAGGAGGTAGGGAATAGTGGGGAGAGTAGCTCAGAGTGCCTATTAGAGTGTGTAGAGTAGCTCAGAGTACCTATTAGAGTGTGTAGAGTAGATCAGAGTACCTATTAGAGTGTGTAGAGTAGATCAGAGTACCTATTA
>JAQQZR010000020.1:14714301-14733682 GCA_030068235.1 Notoglanidium macrostoma | reverse complement strand
CTGAGGGGAAAAAGGCAGAACTCTGAGGGGAAAAAAGGCAGAACTCTGAGGGGAAAAAAGGCAGAACTCTTAGGGGAAAAAAGGCAGAACTCTGAGGGGAAAAAAGGCAGAACTCAGAGGGGAAAAAAGGCAGAACTCAGAGGGGAAAAAAGGCAGAACTCAGAGGGGGAAAAAGGCAGAACTCTGAGGAAAATGATTTGCCTTTTTTCTCAGAATCCTGACTTTTATTCACACAGTTATGACTTTTTTTCCCTCAGAATTCTCTGAAATTTATTTCATGTGGTCCTAATCCTCTTCCGTATATATTTCATCATTTATTAATTTGCTTTTTAATAATGGGTCATCACACTGTGTTAATTAGTCTTTTCAATGCCTTTCAACTGCTGTATGCTACAGGGACTCGTGTGACGGATTTAAAAACTCGATGTTTTTAAACTTTTAAAGTTTTCGCTATTAGCAGTTTCTCATTGCTGCGTTTGGTTAGGTTTTATTTTTGTCTTATTAATTTCAGGAGAGAAATAAGGAAAAGAAAATAAATAAAAAATAAAGAAAGGCTGGCGAGGGAACATGGACGTTCCACAACAGTGACTGTAAATATAGCAGGATAATAAAAAGTATGATGTGTTCTTTGATGAATAAGAAATGTAACTGCTGGTGAGTTGCAGCGGTGTAAGAGGAATAAAACACTCGCTTGGGGACGTGCTATTGTATGGAAATAATCAACCTCGGAGGTGTAACAGTGACTCTGCTCCACACGTTACATACAATCAAACTTGTTTTGTTTATATATTCTGTGTTT
This sequence comes from Notoglanidium macrostoma, assembly GCA_030068235.1. Lineage (NCBI taxonomy): Eukaryota > Metazoa > Chordata > Actinopteri > Siluriformes > Auchenoglanididae > Notoglanidium > Notoglanidium macrostoma. The sequence continues at coordinate 14,732,883 of JAQQZR010000020.1, read as the reverse complement.
TATTTGCACTTTTGAGTGATGAGTCACTGGGAACTCAACTCAAAAGTAAGCTAGATACACCTGAGATCATAAAACTTTAAATTTAAGGCAATTTAAGACATGTTAATTTGTTTTGTTATGGAATAGTGAGAGGTCAGAGTGCATAATTAGTTTAACATAATTAGCATAACGCATAGCTATTCTACCTGGATATGTCTCGGTTGAAGATGGTGGAGGAGTGGCGGAGGAAGGCGTCAAGGCGGAGCGAGCGCTCCAGGTGCTGCAGGTGCAGCGGTTTGGCCAACTTGAGGCAGGTAGAGGCTCCAACGCCATCCTGCTCCGAGGCCATAAGGAGACAGAACCGGTCCCGGACCCAGCAGGGCTCTCACTGCACAAACACACACACACACACACACACACACACACACACACACACACACACACGAATAAGTATGGGCCATGAAATAATACTGAGGGTGTAACATGACTGAAAAAAGCCTCTTTAAGGATTCAATAAAAGTGAAGGGTTCTTCACACCATCTCTCTGAGGGATACAGGCTGCTGAAGGTGTCCACATAGAACTCGTAAGGTTCTCCCTGCAGGAACAACCAACTCATTCCTGAGAGAGTTAGTTTTTAAAAACAAATGTTCAAAAACAAAGGATTTATCAGATTGCTTACTGCTTTTAAATAACAGACAAACCACCAGATTCTCAACATTTTTCTCTCTCTCACTACACGATTACACTAAAATCAATCATTCATACTTAAATAACGCTTTTTTCATAATCGGCGCCGCAATTACAAATTTAGGACTAAAAAACTTATTTTAAAACCAGAATCAGAATCTTGTTTACTGCCAAGTTTTTACGCAGACGAGTAATTTGCCTTGGTGCAGACAGCGGTCCAAAAGAAAACTAGGAATAAAGATCAAAATTACACACAAATAGGAATATGTATTAAATATGTAATTATAGAATATAAATTAGTTCTTTAAAAGTACAAACTGACAAATTGCTCAATAGTTTCCCCAGAATTAAAAATATTGTTCTGGAAAATAGTTGTTTTTGCTCTGTTTCGCATGGACAGAGTAAAACGTGCTGGCAGTCGGAGTTAATGTACAGAACCCTTTCCTCTGTTTAGAGAAGGACTCAATGTTACCTGGTATAGAGCAAAATTATCTTCAGTTTGAGTCAATTTCACTCTGGCTAATTTACTGTGCATCATGGTGAAGATTTCTGTGCAGTCGTGTTTGTGACGTTTATGGAAGGAGTCTCCAGTGTCGGTGCTTTGTAACGGTCAGAGGGAAAGCTGGAACTTTAGGTTTTGCAGGACGCTACACTTTGTAGCCTCTCGGTAACATGTTTGGGTCTTTTTTTGGTGTTGTAGGAAAACCATCCATGCAGCCACTGATTATTTTACCATAACAGAATGACACAATGATTTATTCCTTACATAATCAATAACTGAAGACGACAAAAATAACACGAAAAAGTAAGCTTGGGCATTAAAGATCGAAAAAATACTCGTAAGCATGGCAGATGGGTCTAATATCCTGATTTTAAGATTTTTTTAAGCTATAAAATAAGTCACTACTTACTACTGAAAGATACTTTTATGGGGCATCACCACAAAATGAGACCAGTTGGTCAAAACATGTTAAGTTGCTTTATTGGGCATTATAAAGCTACAGTCAATTTTCTTTAAAATAAGTAATGATTGATTCAATGTGGTACAGCTATTTGAGAGAAATTAGCAAGGCAAAATCAAGTTTGGAGAAAATCAGCTGTAAACTTTTGACAGTTGTCATATTTAATGATCTATAGGTTATTTTGGTGATGGACACGTTATAGATTACGGTATGTCTTTACTGCAAAATTAGAAAGACAGTACTTGGGTGATTTTTTTGATGTGCTCTCGATTCATTTAATTTATATTAGATTCATTTATGTCTCGGATTGAACTTTTACAGCTCATTTTGTGGTGATGTGCCCCGTTTAGCGCAGAGTATAAACTGATATCTGAATTCGCTTTGTTTTACCGAGTGAAAATGAGTTTAGAGCAGGAATTACTGTATTTTCAGCTCCCGTCATCAGCCTCCGAGTAAAGAAATCATCTATAAACTCTACATATAATATATATATATATTACGCAGTGATTATTCCTGCTCAGGGAGGATGAACAGAAGTGGAAATCATATAAGCAGAAATCACACACCAACCTTTTATATGACCTTTTATCAAAATTCTGTATTTATTTCAATCAGAGCAGGAAGTGGTAGAATTAACATTGCAAAATAAGCTTTAATATTCTAGTTTCAGGTAGTTTGACTATCATTTGCCTGTTTCCAACAGTTTCCTCCGTTTCTTGTATGTTTGTTTGCTGGTTCACACAAACATCCAACATCTTGAACTCTTTTTCACACCTGCATTTGATTATTTTCCACAATTCCTAGCCCACAATACTAATATTATACTGTTAAATTCCTAAACACAATGAAAATGTATAGGTGTTGGAATACTGATATTAACAGCTAAAGGGTATATTTGTGCATATTAATAGATTATGACATTTGTATTAAAGGCAAAGGTGTAAAAATATAGGCTTCAGAAAACATCTTAAACATTATTCCATAGAGATTATTTGTAATCGTATGTAAAGTGGCATGTTTATGAAAGGGGCCACACCGATAACTACTCTCTCAAACTATTTTGGTAGGATGTCGGTTTATTGTCGAAAATTACATAGTTCACCTTTTATTAATTTTCTTTTAGGTGTGCAGAAACATCGATCTGACTCCAGTGTGTGCGGAATCGACTCTGAATCATTGGTATCGGTTCTTTGTAGACGAAAGAGTGGAAACAAAAACCAACTCTTTTTCAGGAGAATCGACTCCCTGCTGTCACGTAACCATATCGATTCCCAGTCTGTAGAATCAGAGTCGACTCTTTTTTTTTTTTTTAAGTCGACTCCCAGCGTTCGCCTTGTACCTGAACTACATTAAAACATGAAATATTATAATTCAAATGTATCAATTTGCCCATTACGTATTATATTCGAGCTAAGCTAGGAAAACAAACTGCGTGAATAAGTGTTTTCTATACGACTCAGAATTGTCATTTAGCCGATTAGCTAGCTAGGAAACAGGCTAAACGTTAGCTACTGTACGTTACATGGAGCTAGCCGATTGGCTATCATGCTAAGCTAGCTCGCCTCGCGCGCGCATCAGCGACGGGCTAGTTAGCCAGGCTACGCTTAGCTAGCTGATACGAGTTTAACGTTAAGGTCTGACACTTTGACACGCAGGTTAGCCAGCTAGCATAATTCAAACGAAATAACGTTAATAACGGTCGCTGCTAAACTGCAAACCTTCGTGTGTTTACTCGGCTAGCTCAGCTCGGCTCGTTAACCTTGAGCAGCAGTTAGCGTTAGCGAGTAAGCTAGCGAATGTGTTTTGTCGCTGCTGGACGTTTTGGCTTGCATAAATTTTGAATAATTCAGACAGGCCCTGTCTCTTTAAGGCCACATCCAGTGGGGCAAATTATATAAACCGGGCAACTAGTTTTATTAATTATTTTAAGGCTCCTTTTTTCCATCCACGGGCGGACACCCACACACGCCGCGCGCGCGTCTCTCCGACCGAGGAGAAGGCGTGGATCAGGCCACTGCTCTCCCGATTCCACTTCTCTAACTCTTTCTCCCTCCCGGCCATCTTACCCCCAACGCTCCCCCACCATGTCCCTCATAAACGCAGGCTCACCTCGTCGCCCCGTGTCCCCCCTGTTTTCGCTCCGTCTCCGCTGCTGCCGACTCGCAGCGCCGCTCTGTCTCCAAAATGGCGCTTGTGAACAAGGAGAGAGACTGAGGCGGTGGACTCGGCAGCAGCAGAGAGGCGGCCACTTTCAGTAACCGAGCGAGCAGGGACAACGGCGCCATGGCGAGGACGGAGCACGGAACAGGCATCCATAATCAAACGCCGAGCACACGCCACGACGACACCATCCTTTGCGCACGCAATTGCGGCGTGATCCTTCCTGTAGGACACATAACACTGACTTTTATTCACGTATAAACACCAGGAACGCGGCTGCTAGTCAGGTTTACGCGCTTTAACGGAGATGCGGATTTCTGCAATCGATCAGTGATGCCTTGAAGACTCACGCGCGCGCTGATGCGACGATGACGTCACCGCCACCGCTTCCAAATATCGCGAGAATTCGCGAAATGATTTTTAGATTCGTTAAAAAAAACTTCTTAGGCTTTATTATTGTTTATATATGACACTTAAATAAATAATAATTAAAAAAAAAAAACACGTTATTCAACAAATAAAAGGAACCTCGAAAATATACGCCTTCTAATGTTTATAAATCCCCCACACAGCCAGGAAAAGAAAACACAGAAGTGTCTAATCATGTCTTGATGATCGTTTGTACGATATTTATTGTGATATGACGCAATATGACACAATATTGTTATCGCGAATCCTTCTTGCATCCAGAAGCGTTTTCTTTACACGAAAAGTTGTTCGGGTTCGTGTGCTGCCAGAAAACAACCCGCACATGCAGCGCACCTCGCTTTCTCTTCGCTCGTCATTTCACGCTTCGCTATAAATATTACCTTTTATTTTAGTCAAGCTGTTTATTTTTATCAAAGCAAGGCTAGGAAACAAGCCATGCTAAATTGTGCAAATCACTGCAGACGACTGATAATTTCCATACAGGAAGGAACTAAAATATTAAGGCGAGTAAAATAAAATTCAGGCGGCGGCAGGATTTTGAAGTGACGACTCTGTCGTATGTATCGTGTATGTAGCGATTCAAAAATGTGATCATACAAGCGAATGCACAGACACTCTTTAAAAATGTAACCTACCTTCATCAATTGTATGGCAAAACTAAGTAAGTCAGCCTGGAACACATCAGATCATCACTATGTAATAATAAAATAAAATATTACAACATATTTATATACACTTCAACTCTATTATATAATACGTTTAGTCTAATACTAGTGAGAATAATAAATCTATACTCTATATATATATATATATATATATATATATATATATATATACACATACACACACACACACATACACATATGTATAAATAATAGATATACTTTTCATTACATAAATTATACTATTTTGTAAATAAAGAACTAATACATTTATATTATTCTAATTTTACTATATAATACTAGAACTAAAATTTATAAAAAATACTTGGACTCATAATATATTTGAGTATATTATAACTATATTATAATGCATAATAATATATCTAATAGAATTATCTTATAATAATCTTATAAAACTAACACACAAAAAAAAATAGCATACTACCGCTACAAATAAGAAGAGGAGAAGGAGAAGGCAAATGAAATAAGATACTACTTGTGTTGTAGTTTTTCGTGCACACACGCAGGGTAATTGTAATAATAATAATAAAAAAAAGTATTGCGACAGAAACACAATGCTGTAGGGTTTATTAGTGTAAAGCTGTGTGATACACGTTAAAGCAATTACGCCTTCACACACAGAGGCACAGTTAAATTAGTGGAGTTTATGATTTAGCTGTAAATCTTTAACAGCGCCTAATGCTACTGGTCTCGGTATTCAGTCACACATACACGGGCATTTTGAAAGCACTGATATATTGATGCGTGTACAGCGTGCTCCGCACGGGGCACACACGGGGAGCTCAGGCGCACTTTACAGAAGCTATGATAGAGATCAGTTTCAGAGCCAGCTGGACATTTCTTCCTCGAACCTTTGCGGATCGATGAAAGGCTTATCGATGGATTTGATCATCAGCTCGCCGCAGTAGGCGCACTCGGACGCCACGATGTCGTCGATGTCCGACTTGATCTGCTCTCGGCTGCCCTGCCCTTTCCCCAGGCTCACCGAGTCCTCCTCCTTGGGTCTGTGGCGAGATTTGGTGGTCTGCGCGGTGGCGTCGAGCTTCTTCTGCAGTTCCTCCAGCTTGCTCTGCTTGTACGCCGAGAGGTGTGGCGTGACCTCTTGGCAGAGGCAGTCGTAATGGAACATGTGTCCGCAAAGGAAGAGATAGAAGGGTCGGTTGAGTAAGGGGAAGTCACAGGTGGCGCACTTCTCCTGAGACTCCACCACGCCGTACTTGTTCCTCATTTCCTGGATGTCCTGGCGGATGCGCCTGGCGCTCTCCGTGGCCTCCTCCATCTCCTGCTTGAGCTCCTCGATGTGCTGGTTGTACTCCTCCAGCGAGACGCAGATCGCCTCCTTGAAGTGGTCGATGGTGACGAAGTCCGGGAAGAAAGGCAAGATGTCCTCGATCTTCAGCAGGTTGCAGCTGGACAGACAGTTCATCGCTTTCTTCACGTCCTTCTCCTCCTGAACCACGTGACGGGCGATTTTCAGCCACAGCTTCTTCCTCAGCTCCTCGTCGTCCTCGGGGAGATCAGCACACGACTTGGCCAAATCGACATCCACCTGAGATCACACACACACAGACACACACACACACACACACACACGAACTCAAGATATTGTACGAATAAGATCCATTGTCTCTGAGGAATCATCTATGGCACTATTTATGCTCTTTATTTTCCAATTTCAGCTAAAAACCCACTAAAACGGAGCCAAAAAGTGATATTACAGCTACAAACTTTTCTGTAGCTCTGTCCTAAATATTTATTCCACTGTTTATGTGTTTCATTATATAGGCTCGACAACATGACTGTATTATTCTATATTATACCCTATGTAGGGAGCATCAATAGGGATTACAAGTAGTTTAAGATTTAGCATAGCTGTTAATTATTCCTCTGAAATTCAGGTATTTACACTAAATCTAGCTAAATATCGTTGACAGCAGGCCAATGTGAGTAGATAATTCATATAAAATTTTGAAAAAATCTTGTTAAAAATATTTTCTTTTAGAAGCACAGTTAAAACTAAAATGAAAATAAAACACTAAATACTTAGGGGAAAAGTTTAATCAAATTGTGAAAAGAATGTTTCTTATGTTATTATTATTATTATTATTATTATTATACTACAATGTTATATCCTTGTGCTTTGTCTTCTTCTGTAGCTAGTCAAAAGATTTTCCAATCTACATTTTAGAATTTTTTGTTTAAAACACCTCATTTGACGTACTCAAATGGAATATATTTTTAAGGACTTCATTAGCACTTCTGCTAAATCACTACCGCATTCTCACCTGCAAGGCCAAATCCACAGCTTCTTCGTACAGCTCCATTATCCTGTAGACCAACACGCATGCTTGGAGATAGCCGTGTTCAGCGCAGAGGCGTAAAGCATATTTCAGGTCGTAGTGGATCTCCGAGGCGTGCGTTCCCGCCTGCTCAAGGTACCACAGCAGAGAATCGGGCTTATACTTGGCGTAGAGTGATAGCAGGTAATTGTGGATGGCTTCTTCTTTCACGCCGAGCTCATTCACGCAGAACTCCATGTAACGGATGGTCTCGTTGATCTGCTGGGTGCTGCCAATCTGACTATAGTTCACCAGCGCCGGGATCAGCTGCTTGGGATCTAGCTGGTTGCCCATTTGGATCCAAGCGTCCACTACTTTCTTTGGAATGTGCTGCATGAGAACCGGGGAGAACTTGTAGAACAGCTTTTCATCGCAGTGCTTGGAGAGGACTTCGAGTGCCGCGGTATAGTCGTCATGCTGGCAGTGGTGAGAGATGACCCTCTCGTAGTCCTGCATAATGACGGAAAAATAAACCATATCGTCTACGTTGCCGTGGCTTGCCAAGAGATCGTAGATGGTGCTCCGGTAGTTGTACAAGCTCTCCTTGTGCTTCATGTTACACAGGAAGCGACGGAATTCCTCACGCGTTTCCTGAAACAGAGCTCTCTTTTTGTGGTCTGACTCCGCCTCCAGTTGTCCAAGACGGTTCAGGTACAACTCGGTCAACCAGGTGACGAGCAGTGTGATCTGGGTCTTCTCGCCGGGTTTGAGGTTGTCCAGTTTTCGTAACAGGAACTCCTTCAGAGCCTCCTCCTGCTTGGCTTCAATGAACTTCAATGCAATCTCTTCAAAGTAGTTCTGAGTCAGGGCGTAGCACTTTGCGCTCTCTAGATAACGTTTGTTCTGGAACCAGTGCTCCGCTTCCTTGGCAAGCACCATATCCTTGCACTCCGGTCGATCCTTGCAGTACTCTTTGGCCAGGTCGAACTTCTTCATGCTCATGTACATCTGCCAGACGTCTCTGGATTCCCTCTGGATGTGATACCGGAAGACAGCTTTCTCGGTGTAGATCCACACCAGCCCGCTGACCGGATCTTTGATCATCTTTTTCAGGGGGCCAAACTTATCCGGGAAGACGTCTTCGTAGACGACTTGTCCGTTCAAGGTGCAGATGGCCTTGACGCTATCAGGGAGAAGGAGAAGGAAATGAAACTGGGTGAGTACGATGGAGATGGGCTTGTTGTAGCTGAAGTCGATATCTGACGTGTATTCCCACACCTGGACATCGCTGAGAAGAGAGTCAGGCCGCGAGTAGTCCAAGTGGCCATACAAAACCCCGTTTCCCATCATCCAGGCGAAGGAGTTAGGGCTCGAACGGAGCTTGGAGGTGTAGAAGCCGATCTCACTGTAGCCCATATTAACAGGAAACTCCTGAAAGCTCGGTAAAAGATCCTGATTCTGAGCAAAGATTGAGCTGAAGCCTTGTTGCTCGGAACCCTCGGCTAGCTTGCCGACGAACTGAAAGAGACGTTTGCGAGTGGTGGCGATAATGAAGTACTTTGACTCGATCCCACGTTCCACCTCAAGGCAGCAGACCGGTGCTGGCTTTCCGTCCTCTTCCAAGGAATGAACCTGTCTGAAGTACTGGTCTGGGTTGGTGTTGAAAAGGGAACCCTCAGACGCAGAGATTTCTGCTTCAAAAATGATGCCTTGGCTGGTTCCGACAAGAATGGGGCCGGTGTTTGTTTCATTGCCTAAAATCGTGTTCCAGCCCACGCTTTCTATTAAGTGACCCCTCCACCTAGAGAGGCTGCGAACCTTCTGTGTGTTCCTGTTCAAGTAGACGCACTCGCTTGTGGTCAGGCTAATCACCAAGTGAGATCCTGCAACACAAGAAACGCCTTGGGTTGGTTCTGTGTACCGAATGAAGGTGAAAAGGTAAAATGCCAAACTTTGACCCTTGAAGATGCTTTTGTGATGCGTTACATCTGATGAAATACTAGCAGCAAGGATGCAAAAATACTACAAAGTACAGTATTTAAAATTTAGAATCGCTGGCTGAAAAGTTACTATCTACAGACTCGCCAACCCCAAAGGGTCCACAAACTTGTTACTATAACGTGGGAAACTTAACTTCCTTCATTCTTATTCTAGGAAAAACTGGTACACACAGCAATTATTAAGAAGAATCTTTAATTCTTTGATGATTCGCACGTCGCCCATCACTTTGTAGCTAGCAGCTGGTCACTAGTGGACAGTCCAGGGTCTGGTTGCCTAGGTATCCCTCTTGTATATTTATTGGTCAATCAATGGTATCCTTGGCTCTCATTGGCAGTTGAGATTAGTTTAACTCAGTTCCCACTCACTTTATGTCGTCAAAGCTTATGACGCCTGTCATCGTGACAAGTCGCCAAATTTCACTGGCATTCCATGGTCTCTGGTCACCACATCACCGCTAGTCTCTTCCTTTATGTACATCTCTTTAGCTAATACACATGTGTAGCAGCTTTTCCCCCCAAGCGCCTGATGTTTTCCTTAAAACCTCGTATGCACACTTCAGGTTTGACCGCATCTTTCTCTTTCAGCCAACACGGCATTCATTATAAATATACACTTACAATAATATACAGCCCTCATCCTCATACCTACCTTATATAACATCTATACTGTTGGGTCCAAGTGTAAGTGTTTTCAGTTTAGGTTCATTTTTAACTCATTAACATACTCATTCGACAACTTTACATTAGGACACATATCAGGTCATCACGTTGATGCTCAGGATATACTTCTCAGACTCCATTATGCTATGTATTTGGAAGTAAAATATGCAAAATTATATCTCTTGTATGTTTCGAAACCTTTTTATGCAGTCAAGGGGCGAGTTGAATCTTGCTAATCCGCTAAATAAACTCAGGAATGAATTACATTTGGTCAATTCGGCCGTCATTTTAGCTCTTATACGAGTAAAATGTTTAACTCATGCAAAGTTGCACAAACAGAACCAAATCCTGCCGAAGGTGATAGAAGGGTAAATGAATGATACATTGACATCCTGAAAATCCATCAACATGTCTGATCACAGTTTAGCTCAAAACACAAACGGAGGTGCAAATGGAGGAATAATAACCTGTGGGATCCAGAAAGAGTTTATGCACTTTGCTCTCGTCCTTCCTGCCCAGCTCGATCTGGTTCAGCTGATCCGGTTTCCCCAGATCGATCCTACATCAGAAACACCGGCGTCATTAACATAACTGCACAGCTTCTCACTTTCAAACCAGATCACTTTACGGTTCTTTCAATCGCCAGCGTGAACGATCCGAGATCGCACGCGACGATCGAGTCTGATCCGATCAACGTCCAGGCATATCAAAGTGAAGCTATTGAGATGGAAATGCGCTGCGTTACCTCAGCAGAGTGTCCTTCCCAAGGCTCATGCAAAGCTGGTTGTTGCACACGGCGAAGTGATTTATCTTTTCAGGCGGCGAGAAATCGATCCGCTGCTTGGTGAAGATGGGCTTCTCTTCTTCCAGCCTCACGTTCACGAACCCTGCGGGACACGAGAGGAAAGGAGCACCGAGCGTTCTTACTCTGAATGCTAACGGAGATGTCGTGCAATGGATCCTGTACAGGCCTAAAACACACCGAGGTGTGCCGTTACGCGACAATAACGAGGAGTTACATCATAAAGTGTTTTATTCCCCTGATACCACTGCGGCTTTCCAGCAATCACTTCTTTCATTTATTAAATAATAAAATGCGTATCTGTTTATAGTTATGTTTAATGCTGTCTAACATCCATGGAAGAAAGCCGTAATTAATTCACCTAATTCTTCTCTCTCGGAGTTAAGACAAAAGAACGCAGCTTTGTCATGTTACTGAGAAACCCTGGAGCCTAAACGCCTCTAAACACAATTATGATTTTGGAGCCATTTAAAGAGGACCGCTTGTCAGTCTGTATGAGTGGACCAGGTTAAAACGCAGCTTTCTGGCCTGTACAAACTAAACGCCCGCCTCTATAATAACCCCGACTTTCTATTTGTATAAAAATGCAGCTGATTAACTCATATAGCTGTGTATATTGTGTTTGCTACAAAGCGAGAGACGGTGCGTTAACACACATTCCCCAGATCAGAGCGCTCGTTAAGTGGTGTGGAGATTGTCCTCCGTTAATCAGTCACGGCGAGACAGAAGAGCCGATTATTCCTGAGTAACGACCGTCCTGTACAGGAAGTGTGGCACTTTACTGTAACAGTGTCATCCTGGCTTTATCACAACATGGGGTAGGAAATACAACTATATATACATAAATATACTCAATATCATGACAAACTGTGTCAATACACACTTTCTTTACACACTTAAACATTCTAGTTTCTTCTTCTGTTCATACGAGATGTTTATTGCGACCCCGAATCGTTTAACACACCGTAGTCTTTATTCAAAACGAACAGAAATGTGTCTCTTACGCACTCAAAAACCCCACACATTACTGAACGGTCTTTTTTAAAACCGAAACTGACAAATGTATATTTTATAGCACACGATTTAGCTGTTATAATGTATTTATTCCAGCACAGAAGCCACAATATCCTCTAAATATTTACATATTAAATATAATATAGTTTGGTTATTCCAGCAGGAAAGCCAATATACAATATATTTACAGTTACTTAAATCTTATAATTAATATTTAATAGTAACCAGAGATATTGCAATGTATTAAATGTGTAAATGAATACGTTATAATTGATACATATTTTAGATTTTAATGGAACTATCTTCTGCAGACTTGTGTTTTATTTATTTATTTAGTTATAAGGAAGTCTATAGACAGTACACTGTCCGAATATTTATATATTACAGTTTATTTATTCCACCAGGGAAGCATGGACTCTGTATTCACTGCTTTTTTACACAGGCGCAAAAGAAGGTTCACACTGAAACCGAGAGTTTATTCTGGTATTATTATTTATTTATTAATTATTGAATTATGTCTTCCTATTATTCTTATTATTGTAATCATCATAAACTGCATGTCTTTTTCCATACAAATAACTGTAAACCTGCTTTTTCCTGCCCCTGTACTGTAACTTAATTAATCTAACATGAAACTATATAAAGCATAAAGACACAATATGTGTAATTATCTGTACATTGTCATTTCTATATTCACTGCACTGAGGCCGAGACTCATATCGTACTGTATCGTATGTACTGCAGGTAAATGATGGTACCGTGACGCCACATGAAGCCCCGACTGCCCCACTTTTGCATTTTTTTAATTTTATCATACTACTTTCTCGCATGTTGAACAAAACATGTGATGTAATGAGATGGCTGTGTACCTGATGTGATGTGACGTAATATAATGGCTCTGTACCTGATATGATGTGATGTGACGTGATGGCTGTGCACCTGATGTGATGTGATAGCTGTATACCTGATGTGATGTGACGTGATGTGTACCTGATGTGATGTAATGTGATAGCTGTATACCTGATGTGATGTGACGTGATGTGTACCTGATGTGATGTAATGTGATAGCTGTGTACCTGATGTGATGTAATGTGATAGCTGTGTACCTGATGTGATGTGATGTGTACCTGATGTGATAGCTGTATACCTGATGTGATGTGATGGCTGTGTACCTGATGTGATTTAATAACTGTGTACCTGATGTGATGTGTACCTGATGTGATAGCTGTGTACCTGATGTGATGTGTACCTGATGTGATAGCTGTGTACCTGATGTGATGTGATAGCTGTGTACCTGATGTGATGTGACAGTTGTGTACCTGATGTGATGTGATGTGACAGATGTGTACCTGATGTGATGTGATAGCTGTGTACCTGATGTGATGTGATGTGTACCTGATGTGATGTGATGTGTACCTGATGTGATGTGATGTGATAGCTGTGTACCTGATGTGATAGCTGTGTACCTGATGTGATGGCTGTGTACCTGATGTGATGTGATAGCTGTGTAACTGATGTGATGTGATAGCTGTGTACCTGATGTGATGTGATAGCTGTGTACCTGATGTGATGTGATGGCTGTGTACCTGATGTGATGGCTGTGTACCTGATGTGATGTGATGTGTACCTGATGTGATGTGATAGCTGTGTACCTGATGTGATGTGATGTGTACCTGATGTGATGTGTACCTGATGTGATGTGATAGCTGTGTACCTGATGTGATAGCTGTGTATCTGATGTGATATGATGTGATAGCTGTGTACCTGATGTGATGTGATAGCTGTGTACCTGATGTGATGTGATAGCTGTGTACCTGATGTGATGTGATGTGTACCTGATGTGATGTGATGTGATGTGTACCTGATGTGATAGCTGTGTACCTGATGTGATGTGATGTGTACCTGATGTGATAGCTGTGTACCTGATGTGATGTGATGTGTACCTGATGTGATGTGATAGCTGTGTACCTGATGTGATGTGATAGCTGTGTACCTGATGTGATGTGATGTGATGTGTACCTGAGTGAGTTATCCCTATCATGCTGGCCGAAGGAAGGCGTCCAGACTGAAACGGGTTTCTGCTCATCTGAGAGTCTTCATAATCATCCAGAATAGTCGCCATTTTATCTTTAATGCTGATCTAAAGAATGATCTAAAACGAACTAAACCTCATCTGAATTTCCGGTGTTTACCTCCACAGCACAGCTAGCTAGGCTAAGCTAACACCTCGCTAAACAACATCAGCCACACAGCAATGGGCCTTTTAGACCCCGTAAGCAACAATCCGCTAAGGATTTAAAGTCTTATTAAATAGAGCAAGTAGAAATAAAACGCAAATGAAGGCTTATATAAACACAAACGCCCCCTAAACTCTGAAAGAGAGCCTGTGCGTCACGCGAGCTGGCCTCTGGTCACGTGATCACACATCATGTGATTAAATTGAATGGCGCGGGTGCAGTTTTCTAGCAGTCCACAAGATGTCGCCAGATTCAACGAATAAAATTGCTTTATCGTTATCTTGTCGAGTCTGAACAGTTAACACCACACACGGATTCCTTTATTTATCTTATTGTGTATGTTGTTCATTATTAAATATAGTAGCCTACAAAGGAGCTGTTAATCCACAGAAGAACTTGCATCTTTACACTAGAAAGGATATCATTTTAGGAATAAAATATTATTTATATATCACTGAAATACTTTACTGTATTTTTGTTTGCTTTTAAGGGAGCCAACTTTAACCCCCTGTAAAATCTGATTTCCTTTTTGAAAGAAACCTAGCATGGTGTTTAACAAAATAAAGATATTAAATGTGGGCATTATTATATATACGTATTAACTACAAACAAACAAACAAACAAATAAATAAATAAGGGGCCTGAGTGCTGTCTCTAATTCTATTCTTATTATAAAGAATATTATAAATTAAAGTATGAAATAAACTTTACTCACAGAAAATAGGAAAATATATGTACACCTGTGAAGGTACACACATGTTAATATATAACGGAGGGCGAGCAATGCAGGCTTGCGCAAATCGTAATAAATAGTAACAATTTAATTTAATAAAAAATCCAAAACAAGTTAAAAGTTTTGGCACATCTATAACTCAATTAGTAAAATCAAACAGATATGAAAATAAATAAAACAGTAAGCGGGTGATTATGTAAAAAAAAATAAAATAAAAAAAAAAAAGCAAATAAGTGAAAAGAAAAACCAAAAGTCGGTGATGTAATGAAATGGGCGTGTGGGCGTGGCTATGCAAATGAGTCCCAGAGTATTGAGAAGTCACGTCCGTTTGTGAGCTCAGTGTGTAAGGAGAGTGTGTGTGAGAGAGGTGTGTGTGTGTGTGTGTGTGAGTAATGAGGGGACCCTGACTGCTTTACTCACACTTTCAGAGCTTCAGTGGTCTTCCAGAACGGATTTTTCAGACTTCCGGTGTTGGACATGCCACCCCAAATGGATTATTTCTACCAAGAGGCGCGAGTTCCGCCGGTGTGTGTGGCGCAGGGGCACGGGCACGAGCACGCGCACGAGCACGAGCACGCGCCAGGGTCGGACCCGGAGCCGGTGATCAGCTGCATGCTGGTGGGAGATGGAGCTGTGGGAAAAACCAGCATGATCATCAGCTACACCAATAACGGATACCCCACTGACTACAACCAGACCGCTTTCGACGTGTTTTCAGGTAAAACCTCAGGTTCCTCTGAACACCAGCTCTCTTTACTCAACACTGCTCACATCACATTCATATACAAACTACACATCCATATTTTTTATTCACTGTATTTCTTTTTTTTTCTTTCCCTTTAGGACAAGTCCAGGTTGATGGAGCACCTGTCCGGATTCAGCTGATGGACACAGCTGGACAGGTAAGAACCCTGTACTGGGTGAGAAAAAGTACACCTTGTGCCTCTTTACGTCTCAGGAACTTGCAGATTATTAACGGAATTTTAACCCCAAACATATGGTACACATCAAGCACATGATTTATACGTAATTATTTATTTATTCCCGACTATAATGTAAAGTAAAACAACAAAGACAGGAATCTATATGAAATATTTAAAAGTTTTAAAAATAACTTTATTTTTTTTTTACCTTGCTCATCATCTGTATTTGAATATTACAATGTTTATATGTTTCGTAAACATTTTATACTTTATTTAATCCGTCAGAGGAAACTGTAGACACTTTTATCATTTTTGTATGTGTCATTTTCAAATGTGTTTATTCAAATCCCGACAGAGACCTGCAGTAGATACACCATAGTTATATATTAATTATCACTTGTAATTCTATATTGCAATTCTATAAATATTTTATTGTTTCGTGTTTCCAGATAGAAAATCTATATATATTATATTTACATTTTTTTAAACTTATTTTCTTTTATTATTTACGTAAACTGTAACATAGCTGACCCCTTGTAATTTATTCAGTCCATCAGAGAAGCCTATAAAGACTATCATGGTTGCTTATAGACTCTAAAATCTAAGTAAAGTTTCAGTAAGCAAGTTCTAAAATAGTAAAAAAAAGAAATTTTTACACACCGGTTTCACAGTAATGTTAAGAGAATCCTGTAAAAATAAACTCGATGAAAATGAACACTCCAGTGAGATTAAATATAACAGATAGATGTTGCAGCTGATTGAGAATGAATTGCACACATACTAAGGTGCTTCATGTGCTTTTAATCCTTCCTTAATTGTGTCATTCTGCTGTATGATGGAAACCGGAGTCATCTAATCACATTCTCATGTGACGTGTCTCTCAGTGGAAGATCTGTGTACACATGCATAATTGTAATTCACATAAAACACCTCATACTGAGAGCTGTCAGCTAAAAACGGCGCATGAGTAACGCTGTGATGTGTAAAGGAATGCGTCGAGTTCTTATCTCTGCGTCTTCTGTGTTCCAGGAGGAGTTTGACGGCTTCCGCTCGCTGTCCTACGCCCACACGGACGTCTTCCTGCTTTGCTTCAGCGTCGTCAACCCGACGTCCTTCCAAAACATCACGAAGAAATGGATCCCGGAGATCCGCTCGTGCAACCCGATGTCTCCCATCATCCTGGTCGGGACGCAGTCGGACCTCCTGCTGGACGTCAACGTGCTGATAGACCTGGACCGGTACAAGGTGAAGCCCGTGCTCAGTTCTCAGGCTCGGAGCCTGGCTGAGAAGATCCGGGCTACGGAGTACGTGGAGTGCTCGGCACTGACGCAGAAGAACCTGAAGGAGGCTTTCGACGCCGCCATTTTCGCAGCCATCAAACACAAGGCCAGGCAGGCCAAGAAGACGAGACTGTCAGACAGGCGCGCTAAAGCTTTTTCGAAATGCAGCTGGAAAAAATTCTTCTGCTTCATCTGATCCTGTGGGTCAAACTGTGCTCTGTTGTGTAATTTAATATTTATTATTTTTTGGACGTGAGGTGTGTTATGATCTCAACGTTTTGGGTTGCAGAACATTTCGCATGCACCGGGAACCGTTCCTGAATCGTAACACCGTGATGCGCATGAGAGCAGAGATAATGAGTGTGAGCAAACAAACAGAGCCAGGAATTCAACAGGGGAAGTACCGTTCTGGAGTTGATTATTTCCCTGCGACGGCACTTCCTGAAGTGATTTATTCCTCCTATACCTCAGCAATTTGCCGACGAGAACAAAACAGGAATGATACACGGGACGTTTAAAGTCGTGGAACATCTGCGAGAACAAGTTCTCACTTACGTTACGATAAACAGTCGTTCCTTAGTTCCATCTTAGCAAGAAACCAACTTTACCTTTGACAAAGCGCTGACACTGGAGACTCCTTCCAAAAATATTAACCAGACACCTCCTTATAGAAAACCTCACCTCATGACAATAACATATTACGGCAAGCGCATAACTGCATGCAAAGACTCTGTTATGGAAAAGGAATCATCAGCTCATGAGCAGCGCTGTGGAGTATTAATGATTGAATCCACGAGGAAACATCACTTTCTGGATTACAATCAAAACAGCACCTACAGCATGTAAATGATGCGAATTTGCATCGTGTGTGAGAGTAAAAGCCCGCGGCGTGGTGCGAGGAAAGGGCTGAAAGGGTTAAACACTGACTCTCTTTGTGCTCAGTCAGGTTGTCAGACGGGACTTTTCATATGCGAGCTACGGCGTGACCCGTGTCCTGACGGCTCCTTTTGAACAATTAAGAGGCGACTTCACGAGCGCGGGATTGAGTTTGTTCAGCCGAGCAGCATCTCCAGCGTGGCCATTGTGTTGCAAATGAATCATTGGGGGAGATCTTCTTCTCCAGCATAGGGATGTTCAGATCTTTACTCATCATCAGTGTATAAGACTCACTCACTCTTTAGCTATTGTTTTTGCGATTAATCATTAACACCTATACAGTTAAGCACCAACACACACACAGACACACACACACACGCACACGGGTGCCTTGTTATGGATCTCTGGTTGGTTTACGTTGTTGCACTCTTTATCTCTGAGATACTGCATTGACTCCAGTGTGTGTACATATGATATGATATGATCATTGCAGAAACACTAAACCTTATTCTTCTTGTGGAAGACACTTTTGTAATGCTGTTTATTTTGAACAGTCGATTTAATGCCATAGGCAAGAAGGACTTCTTATTTTCACTTAAACACACACACACACACACACACACACACACACACACATATATATATATGTATGACATTCTGGCTTTCACTGATTCATTCATCCATTTATTTGTCAGTTTTTACAATCATTTTGCATTCACTCTGGATGTCTTAACAGTGTTTTGTGAGTTGTTCTAATAAAATGAAGTAAAAGTTAACATCACGTGCACTGTGTTTCTTTCACATGACAAATATTTGCAGGTTCTAATCCCATCTTGTAATATTTAGTAGCTTTCAATGGCTAAAAAAAAAAAACGAA
>JAQQZR010000020.1:14709301-14711801 GCA_030068235.1 Notoglanidium macrostoma | reverse complement strand
AACAATCTGAAACAAAACGATGACACAAAACACCAGGAAAGTGCAATGAATTCGGAAACTCCTTCCCTGAACTCCATTACTTAATCTCCTTCCTGAAAACTTACACACATCTTTCTGGAGCATACGTCTATGATTGAGCTGTTACTATAGAAACGATAGCGTATTAGAACGAGTGCGTTAATATAAAGCTGTGATCTGTAGCTGCACTACTGTCCGAGCTGCTGTTATGGAAAATTAATCAACGCCCTCTGACCAATCAGGATGCAGGATTAGGCAGCACCGCGGTACGAATTGCTAATAGAAAGTACAGTCCATTGCAAAAGTTTGTGCACCCTTTCATTTCCTGTATTGCGTTTCAGAGATGATCTTTCACCATCAAATATAACCAAAATGCTCCTATTCGTCTCACAGCAGCTTTTGTATGCTAAGGCCAATCTTAAAAATGTACTTAGATAAATGGTAAAGTTTTACATTAAGGTTCTCATAACAGATATTATTTAATATTTTCATGAACAGACCATGAATTTTATCATTAATACACCACATTAACAAAGAAATTCATATTAGTATGAATTATTGTTTGTTTGTTTTTTTTAACAATAAACCTGAATTATCAACACCACCTTAATGAACATGTTTGTGGCAAAAATTAAGACCTGAGCCTGCAGAACGAGTTTAATGCTCCAGAGTTCAGGAAGTAAGTAACACTAAGGAACATGATGTCATTTAATGCATGCACATTTTCTAAACATATTTTAATAGTAGTTTGAAAGAATTACTCACTCTACATTGATACAAACACCAACGAATGCACATCTTAACTACCTTTGTTACTTTGCTAATATTAACTATATATGCTAAGATTAATGTTTGCTAATGTTTGCTAATTATTGCAGTTATAAAATTAGCTAATGTAAATGTTTTTCTAGGGAGGGTGCAAACTTTTGCCTTTGAATGTACTGTAGGTCTGTCTTGAT
This sequence comes from Notoglanidium macrostoma, assembly GCA_030068235.1. NCBI lineage: Eukaryota > Metazoa > Chordata > Actinopteri > Siluriformes > Auchenoglanididae > Notoglanidium > Notoglanidium macrostoma. The sequence goes on along the minus strand of JAQQZR010000020.1, from coordinate 14,710,824 downwards.
TCATTTCTTCTCATGTGACTAGAAGATTTTCTTTTGGGAAAACTGTAACGAGCATAATATAATCGTAACTTTGATTGTCACTGCTCAGAAATGTATTTGTCGACTTCTGGGTGTTCAGCTAGATCTTTACAGATAATAATCACATCCTTTATGAGAAATCAGATGCAACAGATCAGGAAAAACCGAAACTAAACAGAGTCAGGAGAGGAGGGTGTGTGTACTGTGTAACTTTTCTTTTGAGTTTGTATTGCATTTTATGTAAAACATGAGATCCTATTAATAAGTGATATAAAATAATAGAGTGTTTGATGCGCATTTTAGAAGAACAACAAACCTGCTCTATGGTCTGAGTTTCATGACGTGACGTGTCGATGTCTCCCAGCTGCTGTCTCTGGATTTGCCCTGAGGCAATAACGATGCTTCCCTCCTGTAACCGCCGAGCAGCAGGGACTTATCGCCAGTTTCGATGAGTGCAGTTTGTAAACTGTTATGTTTTCAGTTCACACAGAGTGTGTGTGTGTGTGTAATAGCATCTATCAGCACTTCAAATTGCCCTGGAATCGCTGTTGTAATAATAAATAAATAAAATCGCATTAATTACTGCGTAAATACTTGCGGAATACTGCATTCTGATTGGTCATAAGGTGTTGAATAGTTTTCTGTAACAGCAGTGCAGTAGTGCAGGATTAAATTTATGCCCTCGTTCTAAAAACGCTATGGTTTCTTTAGAACAGCTCATTCACAGGAACATGCACATTCAATTTAGTTTTTCAAGTGTACTTTTTGTGTTGTACTTTCATAAATAAACACCGTACTTGGTGGCAAGCTGCTGTGGTGTAACAGGGATTAAACACTTTTGGATGTGCTGTTATAGGAAAATAATCAACTTCAGGTTGGTAGGAGGAACTCCTCTTCCACAGAATTACGCTCACTTACTGTAGGAATGCATTTAAATACACTTTACCAGAATTTACTTTTTATTTTAAAAATGCTTGTACATAGTCTAAAAGTATTTATGTATTTCTAGTCAAGCATTTCAAAATACTTAAATTTTTAAACAATATTATTGTTGTTGTTGTTGTTGTTGTTTATCTGTTGTTGTTGTAATCTGTTTATAACTTGATGTTGCATCCAGGCCCTTAATTCCTAAATTGAAAAAAACATGCATGTGCAGTTTTGTTTTGTTTTTTTTTGTTTTTTTGAGTTGTGTGATCTGCATGTATTATTGCACGGCTATGTGAAAGCTACTGAAGTGGCGTGTTGACTTCTGACCCTGCAAAAAGCAGCTTCTGTCACAAACCTGATGAGCTGATAATCACTTCAAAGCTCCAATCTGAGTCGTGTTACATGGCAGGAGTCGTGCCGTTATCTTCCCTGTCTCATCATGGCCTGATTGGATTTGTTATTGTGAGGATATCTGGATGACCACTGAGCTCTGTGTGTGTTTGTGTGTGTGTGTGTGTGTGTGTGTGTGTGTGTGTGTGTGTGTGTGTGTGTGTGTGTGTGTTTGTGTGTGTGTGTGT
>JAQQZR010000020.1:14682771-14697700 GCA_030068235.1 Notoglanidium macrostoma | reverse complement strand
ACTGTACACTGTACCACATGTATACGTTGAAATGACAATAAAAGACACTTGACTTGACTTGACTTGACTTGACTTGACTTGACTTGACTTGACTTGATTTTAGCCTGAATCGGTCACAGACCTGGAAAGATCACATCATATTTTACATTCTATAAAAAGAGCAGTAGAAATAACCCCAGCTGATATATCTCCAGTCTGAATTGAGATTTTGGAAAAGATTGCATTGTATCCTGTAGGTGTAGGTGGTATTTTTCTTTTTCTCCAGTATAAGGACACACAAGAAAGCGTTGGCTTTTTCTGTTGTCTCATGCCGAAACCAAAAACAAAACCGAGTTTAAATCTATAGATGAAAGACGTGTCTGAGAAAAGCAATGCCTCCGGGAGTTTTGGGTAATTTAGGGACTTCCTAGTACAACTAGAGCGAACATTCTTGCTATGATACGTAACATTCTACTAATGATAAAAACGTGGCCACGCCCACAACAAGGTAGAAAAAAAAATCGGCGCGTAATAAAAATAGACGTGTGTAGTACACAAGGAGTTTTAATTTAATTTAATTAATGGACAGCATTACTGAACACGGGTATGTACTATAGATTACAGACAGGTTTTTAAACCTCCATCGACCAGCGTCAAGGATGGATCGAATTTAAATCCTCTAGAATTAGAAAATCTATGAAATAAGAATTATTTATAAGTGAACTGCTGATTGTGGCTTTATTTAATAGGAACGAACATCAAGCTGATATGGATCACACTATATATGACATTTGTGGCACACAAAATATATTTGGGTATTATTAACTACTGGGTAATTACTCAGTAAGGATGATGTGAGTAGTTCATTATTAACTAAGCAGTAACGACCGAGTGTTATGTTGGGTTCTACTCCAAGTAGAAAAAGCAAAGAACTTGGAATTCCTACTCGTAAAGTAGGAGAGGTGTAGCTGAAATGCTGCGTTCCATTTACCTCGGAAGTTGGAGCTGGGAATGACGCCTCACTGAGTTACAGTGCAACAAGGTGGAAAACCAAGATGGCCATTGTTAGCCATGGTTAGCAACACCAGTTGATAACAACACATTATGTGATGTTTTGCATGTACAAACACCGTAGCAACATGTCCACAAAAAGAGGTTGGACAGTTCTGTGTGTACAATTGATTTATCAAGAGACAAATAAGACAGAAGTGCTAATAAACACTATATTAATACAGCTTTCTTACTATGGAGGCACAGAGCCGCCATCTTGGATTTAAGGTCGGGGTTGGTGAGGTTCTTCTGACTTTCCGGGTCGGAAATCTGACTTCAGGAGCCTCCAGGTAACACTTTCAACCGGGAAATTCTGACTTCCCGGTTCAAATGAAATGCAGCAAGTGACATCAATTCAATATGGCTGATCACAGCACCAACAGTAAACAATGCAGCACCACTTTACCCTTAAACGAATTATACTGTATATACGATTATTAGCTTTCGATTAATCAAGATACAGACGTATTCACTTGTTTAATCTATAACACTGACTCGACAGTTTTGAGGAGGAAAATATACATCACTCATTGCAGTTAGCTGGCTAGCTTGTTGCTAAGAAAACACACTGTAAACCCGGACTTTGTTTTTAAATCATTTTTTTTTTAGTGTTCATTACTTAATCTCCTAGTTGTGGTTTTCAGAAGCTTCGTTGCACCACAGGGATTCCAAAGAAATGTTACAGCTATCAGACAGTTCAATGCAGTTTTTATACTTGTCTTTAGACTGGTATCCATTGTATTGCTGCAGTTGTAATACCTGTTTTAACAGGTCTCTTTTGGTTAAGATGCTGTTTTTTCTTTTGGTGACAAGTTCTCGCAGTCTCATTTGATAATGTTCAAGAGCATTTAAATTTGTTTCATTTCTACCTTTCCTTAAACATTGTATTTAATCTCAAAATCTAGAGTTCAGTCCAATTAAATGAGAAGAAAAGACATTATGTGTTTTCCAATAATGTTACATGTCTTGCCTGCCATTTGTTTATGTACATTTGACTACAAATAATTTTTTAATACAGTTTTGACCCTATTTAGTTAAACTAATGATTTTGAGTTAAGACATCTAATCTAAGCTTGAATATGTCATACAACTATGTTAATACTATATACAAATATGTCAGAACTATGCTAATCCAACTTAAGTTTTATGTGATGTAAAAACGGGTTAATGCAAACTGAAATAAACACAGTCATAATGTACATATAAAGTTATATAACATAAGTATGTAATTGCTTACATTACATGCAACGACAATCCTAAATGTCGTCCTGCGGTACAGATTCAGTTACTAAATTAATATGTATAAAAATGTGATAGTATAAATACAAAGTGATACCTTTAACACATGCTTTAAAATATTTTGTAATAATATTTATATAATTTTCCATTATAAACTTCAGTACCAAGATATTTTCCATAAAAATTTTTCTCAAATATTAAAAAAAGTATACATAAAGCCTTAAAGTCAGGGGGATAATGAGTTAAGTGTCCAGACTCGACAGCAGCTGTTCTACACAGAACCACGTGAAAGCGATATGATGGAAGCTTCATTCACCTCCTGACCCGTGACTTTAAACACACGAAGCACACGAGTAGAGCACACTTACAGAATGAATACAAATGCTAAATACCTCAGCGCTGCTGAATTCTGGATTCAGAGCAGCCCTGACACTAACCCCACCTGCCCCAGGCTTAATTAAATCATTATAATCTAATTAAAACCTGCACTGTAACTGTTGTTTATTTGACTTCAGACGCTGTTTTTAAGCTGGCGACCATAACAGTTGTTCTCTTGTTAAATAAAGTCTACAGAGACTGCAGTTTTATTGGACCTCAAGCTTCTGTTACGTTTCATCCATAAACATGATCATGAACTGCAAACTTGCACAGGAGCAGGCAATTTGATTGACAGGGCAGGCGACCAATCACAGACATATTCCCATAATTACTTCAAACAAAACTCTTTTTGTGTTTATTCAGTTCAGCAACTAGGAGAGAGAGGAGAGCAGACACCCAATCAGGCATTATAGCCTTCAAGATTCTGAAGCGCGTGGCCAGAAAAGTGTACAAAAAGTAACTGACGCTTCAAGATCGAAAGTGTTTTTTGGGAGAAGACTTAGGCCAAGTAAACACTACAAAATCTCCGGAATGCTGACTCGCTCACAATTAACCAATTTAATCGCATGAGATCAGTTGTTTGGTGGAAAGTGTGGGTGCACACACTATACGAGCGCTCAGAGACAACGCTCACATACTATAGCGTTTTTCTCCTGATCCCGTAACCCTGCTTTACCACTACAATAAATCTGAATTTGAATTTGTGACACGGAATAAAAGAGAAATGAGAGAAAATTTGGAGAAACAACCTATCAGCACCTCAGCAATCACTCGCTCGCAGACTGAGACAATCATAACACCGAACCGTTCACAGGACACAAGCGCTCGCTGCAGGACTGCGGTACTTCCACACGTTCCCCGATCAAAATTTGCGGGTTTAACATGAAGAACTCCAGATCCACTGCGAATAAGCGTGTATCATATCATATATCTGCTAGTAAGCGTGTATCATCAGCTCGACATCCCGGCAGCCTACAGACATGACCGCTGAGTACCGCACATCCCAGCACCCCACTGCAGCACCTTCCCGTTCAGACTCCCAGAACTACTGATCGGTACCAATCAGCACGCTAATTCAGAACTCTAGTTTGGTTCTTTCACTGCGAAGTTTAGTACTGAATTCAGTTCACGCCAAGCCTTTTGTTTATGCTCTCAACACTCTGGTTGTTGACTTTGATTTGTTACTCTGATTAAGATTCTCGCCCAGCCTCTTTTAACCCTGTTTGCCTGGTTTTCCTCCCTGCGTGTTTTTGGACTACCCTCGAATCTCTGTCTGACTCCGTAGTTTATATTAAACTCCCTGTTGTTACCTGACAGTGTGCAAATCCTGAAACCTGAAAGTGTGAAAAAAAGGAGTGTCTGCGTATTTTCACTGTTTCGTAATGTTTCTGAAATAGGTGCAGTTATGAAATCGTCCTCATTGTTATATCCACCTGTTATATTCAAAGTGAGCTCAGTAGAATTTCTACGGACGGTTGTAGCTAGCTAATAGTTTCACAAAGCCAGATCTTTAGCTCCACTGTGTTTAGACAACAAACTACTTTCACAATAAGATCTAATTTGACTGACGCAGCCGACGACCAACCACAGACCTTTATCCACAGTGCGTCATCTCTGTATGCATGAGATTCTTATTCACTCGACATTCATTAAAGATGGGATTTTGTGAACGTTTCTCAGTTCGCTGACTATATTATGTGCTAAAATCGTGCATCGTGTCTGCAAGCATTAAAGTACAGAGAGCCGATCAGATCAAGATTCTGAAGCTTGTGGCCAGAAAAGTGTAAAAAAAGTTATCACTAGGAAATAAAGAAAGTAAATGTGTTTGAGACTGAGACTGCACTTAATGTAGGCTCTGATTGGTGTTTAATCCCTGCAGTCCTCCTCCATGCCTGCATTTACCGAGGTGCAGACCTGTGCATCATCACGGTGAATCAGCCGGTATTTGGGACAGTCCTCCAGACTTCATTACGTTCTGGTTGTTTTAGTGCAGTGCTTTAATGATGTCTCGCCATTCAGCCATAACTAAACTGTACGGAGATGAATAAATAGATAACGTTTTATCCATTAATCCATCCATCCATTATCTATACCGCTTTATCCATAGATAAAGAGATAAATCAATAATTGTTTTGAACGTCATATAAAAAATTGCATAATATCAGATTGACAACTTTGATTAATGTGTTTGATTGAACACGATTTGTTCAACTAATAACAAAACACACTTTATTTTAGTTCATTTTAATTTGCGCTCATCTTTGCAGAACTATAAAGTCTTTGTTGGCAATAAAGTTACAGGTTTTGGACTGTTAAGGTCATTTCTAGAAAGAAGAAGAAGAACGCAGAACGCACTGAAAAAAGATTTTTCAGCAAGTAAAAATTCCTTGGATATAGTCAAAATGATCCAGCATTCCCTGTTAGAAGATTACAAGACGCCAAATCTGGTTTTAGTAAACCTGTTTCTCCAGATTTATACTCATTACAAGCTCGAAATCATCTCGTTCTATCGGCAGACAACTTTTCTAATTTAAAATAAATGATCTGGTAATAGAATAAAAATTTTTTTAAAAATAGTAAAAACATATCTAGAAATAGACTTAATAATCTTTGGTTTATTGTAATCTTACGAAAGGAAGTAGTAGATAAATTTGACTGTATTTTCACTTGCTAATGACATTCGTTGCAGCACAGGAAAATAAAGAAATGTTTTAAAAGCAACTTTAAAATGCGAAGTCAGACATGCTCATGTTCATCAAGAAATTAAACCTAAAATCCAAGTTCTGAATCATCGTAATTAGAAACCTGTGTGATTTAATTAGATAAACAGTGTGTAAAATCCTCTAAACTCAAAGCACTTTTCTTAACAATGGAGCTCGAACAATGGATCACAGGAACAGAGCAGCGAGAGGATTTGCTCGATCCCTCAGGCGACACACGACAACAGTGAGAACGCAGGAAAGACCACCGAGATTCCCGTCAGCATCCATGCAGCTACTGTGACGAGTCGAGTAACTGATTACCTAAAGCATAAAGCCAAGAACAATGAGCTGGAGTCACACACAGCCCTCACTGTTACACAATCCGAGATCATTAAGCAGATACACTGACAGTCTGCGCTCAGCTAATAAACATTCATTTAACTCTGAACAACAATCAGCATTTTATTGATTTGCTGATCTGGAAATGATGCAGATCTGACAATTCTGTGATCTTGCAATAAAGTTTTCTCCATCAGACTGTGTGTGTGTGTGTGTGTGTGTGTGTGTGTGTGTGTGTGTGTGTGTGTGTGTAATGAGCTGTTGTGTAAACGTCTCGTTGTTTATGTGACAGTAGTACTTATCCAAGAAAGGATATTTTTTACATTTTTTTCATTAATATTTTTTTCCAGTGAGCAATACTGATATTACTCCTTCATTTCCAGTTTCAGTGACACGTATTATGATGCAGATTATTGTATCTGACGCGTAGTTAACACAGAATAATCGTAGCAGCTCATGGTTTCCCCCTAGTGGTCAGGTCGTGTTACTGCGTCCATTTATTTAGAGAACAGAAAAATGTAGACGGGAAGGAAAAGGAAAAACAATCATTTTATTAAAAAAATGAATCAGAGTTAGAAAATACATGACATGATTGTGGAAAAATACCCTTTAATACATTTTCATAATCTATAAGCTGTAACATTCTTCCAAACTATTCACCAGTAAAAAAATCTCCAGTATTAATGTCAAAGTGGAGATGAATAAATAAGCGTAATTTCTACTTCTTAAATCACTACTAATAAATTAATCACGTATTAATAAATAATACTTCAATCATCACATACACCAGATTATTAATAGCTGGAGTTAGGAAAAATATTGGCACCCCCTTGGATTCTGAATGAAGAAGTTTCGAGTAATAATAATAATAATAAAAGAAAATCATTAGTGTTTACTGATCAAGATCATGTTACATGTTGCCTAAACATTACTGCTCTTGCTCTTTTATTTTGCAAAGCTCAAACGTGCAGACATAATTAGCTACTTGACTTACAATTCATTGAAATAAAACCCCTTTAAGGTGTTTAATGACTTGAAACACGACACTGTAAGACTTCGAGCAGGAAAAAGTAAAAAGTTTGAGCATAAAGCAAAACAATATTGACTTTTCACCGAGCTGGAGAAGAAGACAGCAAGATAAGAGTGTTTATAAAGAGATAAAAAAAAAAAAAAAAAAAACATGTTCAAGAAGAGAAAAAAAAACCAATGAAGATCTGACAAAGCATGGAAGATATTAGCAGAAAAAAAAACCAAACTAAACCTCAAGAAAACTTTTTTTCACACATTTAGAAATATAATTTTCATTATTTTTTTTACTATCAAGTAATATCTTAATTTGTCGATGAAATGAAATACATTAAATGTCAAGCAAGGGTTCACAAACTTTTGCTCTCAGGTATAAATACAGCTTGAAATGGCAGCAGATTTTAATTAATCACAGATTGATGTGCTGCTGTACATGAAGTTGATGAGTTTCCTGTCAGAACGTGACCCGGAGTGTTTCATTCCTCTTTTACAGCAAGATGCCAAGGAGTCGTTTTTTTATTTATTAAAAGAATAACATTTTTATCAGTATATAGTCACAGTTATTGTTATGGAACGTCCGCAACACAAGTTAGTTCAATGTTCTCGCTTATGTTATAGCAGCTATAAACAGTCATTACCTCACCAGAGTGAGTCTCTCTAGAAGTCGTTAGACAATGTGTCACTGTAGCGACAACTTTCTAACCTGTTTATGTGAGGCGTTTTTGCCCAGTGACTGAGCCGTTACTATGGAAACTATAACGCGTCAGAACGAGTGCGTTCATATAAAGCTGTGACGTGCGGCTGCGCGATCTGACCAATCAGAACGCAGAATTCTACAGCGCTGTGTGGTGTTTTGATGGACCAGGTGAGAGAGGAAATATCGAACTGTCACGGTTCATATGGAGACTCTGACAGGACTCGGAAACCCTTTTGTCAAAGTTTTCTGCTGAAGAGACGCCGGAAAAAGGTAAAAGTTCAGTAAATGATTGCGTAAGTGCAGAGACATTCGGAGCATGCGGCAGGACCAGACGCGCTGACATTTACACCTTCAGCTCCTCCGTCAGCATCTGCGTCGTCACCGCGTCTGTCCCATTATCTCCTGACAGCTCCTGTACACGCGCACCAGGCAGTTCAGCCTCGGCTTTGAGCTCTGAGAGAAGAATGCAAGCGGTTAGCGTTTCTCCTTAAAGCTTTTCATCAGGGGCTGAAGTGTAACTAACCCCTGATCAGGACACGACGGCAACAGCGAGCTTCAGTAGTTAAAAAAATCATTTCCTGAAAGTTTTAAAGGATCAATATCACAATTTCATCATATAATTTAACAGTTTCGTTTTATTTAGGCACTGTACTGTGCTCTCGTCACTGTTATTAATGTTAATTTCATGTTTCTTTCTCCTGTAAGATTCTTATTCGCTATATACGCTCACTACACGGGGTATAATGTAACAGTGCTATATAGTGCTACTACTTTTGTTGCATTTTAACACCAGATTTACACTCAAGCCTCACAAAGATTAAAGTATTGGCGCCCCCATTTACACAAACTCTCAGCTGACCAAGTTTATCAGTCCTGCTCAAGGACACAATCGTGGCAGTCCTTAACTCACATCCTTCCGATCAGAAGCTGAAAGACTTTCCCACCAATCTGCGTTCTCAATATTTCGTTAATTATTAGTAATATTTTATCATGATCGTGTCTATCGCCAGTCCCGGCTCGTCCTTCCCCGAGGAACTCCTACTCTCAGAGGTGTCATTACGCGATGAGAAACAGACACAGAACCTGTACTGAAGAAAAGGAGCTGCAAATGGACCTGCTGAGTCGGACGGAGTGAAATAAACACAAACCTGGAAAAGAGGGACAACACTGCTGACTCCATCAGGCTCTGCAGGATCCTTCAGCAAAATGCACAGGTAGTAGATTATCGTTTGCTGAAATTAAAACACATTCGTCGATATAATTGAATCGATCTTTTTTTCCAGTCAGATCCTTTCATGTGTTTCGTACTATGAATGGATGCAACGTCGACGGGAAAACACACAGATCCTGCTGCCGAGTGGCGCGGCACAAAAGCATTCAGAGAGCACACGTTCCAATCCTCTCTCTCTTCACGTTTCAACAACCAGAGAACAGGCTCTCGACCAGGTAAACCGGTTCTAGAGCGGCACCAACAATTTGCTGGTCTAGAACCAAGAACCGCTTGAGAGCAGCACAAATGAAGCGGACCAGTCGTGTTTAATAGTGATACTGTTTCTAGCTCCACCGCCACATCCTGGTTCACTTCTTTTGGCACCCTGATAAATTAGAGTGCATCTCACAGGGCAGGGGAATGAATAAAAATATGCAGGACAGATATGAGCTCAGATATCAGTTATAATCTGTAATCAACCACGCTTTCTCACCATGTGGATGGCCTCGTTGATGACGATGTCTTTTATCCTGCTCATCTCGATGAACTTGGTGCTCTCCCGGCCCGAAGCGTAAGCAGAGGAGAGCTGGACGCCGAGCGAGCCGACGATGAGCAGCGTCTCGTGGTCCACCTTTACAAGGTGGACGTGCAGCAGCATTCCTGATAAAGTCACGAAGATGGCGCCAGACAGAACCGCCGTGTTCTGCAACACACAACATCAACATTCACAGAGCATGAATATTTCTGTATAAAATAACTTCTCTATAAATACAGATCTTTTTTGTTACTTGTGATAAGACATTAAGGTCTGTGGTGTACTAGATTCCTGTGGCATGCAGCATCTAAATAAACTGGATGTTTTTACATTGTTTATGGATTACAGTAAGCATTTCCAAGACATTCCTTTAGTAGGGTGAAGCCAAAACAGTGTCATTATATGAACATAAATCTTGCACCAAGTGAAAAGAACAGCTCTGCAAATACAACATGATTACAGCTGCTATAATTACTCCACACCTGTGTGTGAAACCTTCTCCTTACCTGTGTGAGATAGAAGGCGGCATAAGCGAGCAGCCACACCATACAGGTGAACACCATCACTCTGACCAGAGACAGTTTTGCAGAGCTGACAGTGAACTCCCTGCAGAAAGGAGAATAATTCTGGCAGGATAATTTAATCGGCTTTCCGTTGATGTCCATGAACTCTTCCTTCTCTGCCATGTCGGATAGAAAACCTGTTCAAAACGCGAACTAGAACTACAGCGCTAATTATTACTATTTTTTAAATTTATTATGATTTGTACGGAATAAAACTTTGCACGATTTAACACGATTAACCTACCAGATGACCTTTAAAAAATAATTACATGTCTTGCAGAAAGAAATCGGTGCGCAGCCATGAACGACAGCTGCATGACCTTCAAAATTGCGCGTTGCATTCTGGGAAATGGCGTTGTATAGATTCTCAAAATGCTGCTCGTCCGAACGATCTGGTTAAAATCATGAACTAACATTTCACATATTCGTATGAAAAGTCATAACATTTCATATGAAACTTAAAATCGTTGACATGGAACGTTATGTATTTGTAAATCGCTAAACAAACTCACGTGCGCACTACATATCCCGGAAATCCTTGCGATGCGTCACCTTCCACCTTGTAACAAAAACAACTCGATCAGCTGATGTGACTAGGCAACACTCTTACCCACCCGTATTCCAAAAGAACTCGCCTTCTCAGCAGTGATTGGCTGCTATTTATAGCTTCGCCAATAAAAGATGGTTAAACTGATCCGAGGATGACATTTTACCCAATCATATTGCGGATAGCGAAAAGGTTTAGCCAATCATCGTGTAGGGGGCGGGATCTGTCAAATACGGTTGGGGAGAAAAATTCCGCTGGCAACAACGCTCTACCGGAGAGGGGATACATATATTTTTAATCAATTTGTTTGCAAATTTACATAAGTTTTAACATAGTTGACGTCTTCCTGGGAATAACTGGTATAATTTACGGCGATTAATGTCACTCCGAGGCTTGTCTTGTAGAAAACAGGGATGATGCCGTGTTGGGAAAGGACTTGTTTTGGTGTTTTGCTAGGTCAAGAAGGCTGACCAGCAGTGCAGTAATATTATCTGGGTAACGTAGAGTGAACTGTAAACGAATTAATAACATAATTTATCACGGGAATATATTCACTTTTGTTTTATAAGATAAGTAAATCAGATAGTTGTGTAGCGCTAGTTAACTTTAGTAGCTAATATCCACTTCTTTTCCGATACGAATGCTAATGTTGGCTAGATTAATGAACAAAAGCTGAAGACGTCAACAGCGCTCGCGACAAGCACGACAGTATGTTTTAAGGATGCTTAACATTTTTTATTCGTATTTAAATTATTATCTGGTGAATACTATTTGCTAAAAGTCACGTTTACGCGTCTGCGACGTGTTTAGGTATTGTGAACTGGTTTACTTTAAAGCATTACATAAATAAATATATATTTTTTTTAATTTTCAGATTTATATGATAATTTTCCTGACTAATAACAGTACAGTAAAACAAGAACTATGCCTAAAATGTTTATACAGTAGATACAGAAATACATTTAACGCCTTGACCCTAAATATCCACCTTATTGTTTTGTTACGGTATGAAAGGACTTTATTATATATAGTGTCAGACTTCCGGTCGGCCACTTCCGGTTAATTTAGGTCACTAGTTAAATTTTTTTATTTCCTCAGGAGAAATCACTACACACTAGCAATTTTACTAATTTTAGTTAGTATTTTAATAACGTTGATTTACTAGTAACTATAGATTTGTGTTGGGGAAAAATATATAGTTTGGCCAGGTTTTCCATAAAACTGGTACAAACCGGAAATAGGCAGTTAGCTTGCTAGCTAGAGTTTTTTGTCAAGATTGTCACTGTTGGCAAAAAATTGCTTCTAAAAGTATTATACCGAACAAATAAACTGTTCTTGTTGATATAGACAAATCCAAATTTTATTTATTTATTCATATATTTATTCAATTTATAATAAATGATAAAGAAGTCTCGTTGAGGTACCCTACTCTGGGACCCTGTCAAACCAGTTTCCATGACAACTCATCCAGACAAAGATTAGATAAATAGACCTGCGATATTGAGTAATCCACTGATGAATCAGATAGCTAAGCATTGCCTGTTTATTCTGCATTACTGCATGTGATCGGTACGCTCACGATCATCGCAGCTGCTGCTAGCTAAGGTTCTTTGAACACTTTATACGTCGCTAATTCAGCATCATCCTCTTCGCCTGGAATCAGTTTCTCCATCTTGGAAAAGCGCTACCGATCTTTATTCTAGTTAGTTACACCACGCCTCCTGTCATCATGGTTTTTTTTTAGAACTGTTGCATTCTCAATCATTCTGAGCTAAAGTGGCGAACAAATCAGACTCTCAGACAAAAAAGAAACTTACGACGTATGAATTTTAATATATGGTGGATATCTTTTTTTTTCTTCTTTCTTTCTTCCTTTTTTTTTTTTTTTTTAATATTAAAAATTTGACAGTATAGTCAGAGTCAGGGCTGCAACGAACATTTCAGTACCATAAATACTGACATATTTTAAACTGAGTATTTCAACAATACTGACTAACTGCTTCATATCACCTTTTTCCGGTGTTAATTTTTGAATTTTATTGCAGCCGTAAATAGTCGTAGGTACTTCTCTGGAATACTGTATCCCGTATCTTGATCAATAAAAATTAATGATGAACTGATTTGGGAGTTTTCAGGTGACCGGTTAACGCACTGGATCAGTTTTTCTTCTCCAGAACAGAAAAGGGTTGCTTTGGGCCAGAGCCCTTACCTCAGAATTCATCCCCATCTTCCCCTCTTGTACTCTTTACTAGTTTAGTGGCAGAATGAGTGGGGCTGGAGATAAGGGCGTAAACGGGGTTCTGGTATGTCAGGAGAGTTATGCGTGCGGTGGATCTGACGAAGCCGCCTACGAGTGCGACGAATGCGGCAGCTTACAGTGCACACGCTGCGAGCTCGAGCTCCATCGCCAGGAGCGAATGCGCAATCACGACCGGATTCGGATCGCACCGGGTCACGTGCCGTTCTGCGACCAGTGCAAAGGACAAGCAGGCAGTCCGACTAACGGAGCCCGGCACAGGGCCGTCGTGCGCTGTCAGGGCTGCAAGATCAACTTATGCCTGGACTGTCAGAAGCGGACACACAACGGCGTGAGCAAGCGGAAACACCCGCTCTTTGCTTATCCGCCATGTAAAGCTCCAGAAAAGAACCTCGATGCCAGTGATGGAGAGTTCGATGATGGGAAAGCTCAGCTGGAAAAAGTTTGCAGTTTCCTCCTGGTGGACGAGAAAGAGGAAATGCAGGTATGGGACCGGAGATGTTTATCCGCTTTAAAGTCAAGTCTTTGCTTCGAGCTTTACGGTGTGTTTAATTCTTGAAGTTGTAGAGCACAAGAACCGAAACATCTACATGTCTCATGTTGGTCTTTTTCCCCGCTGTGGCTGTCGATGCTAAACAGGTGAAGGACGCAGACGACTTCGTCAGCAGGCTGGGTTGTGCCCCGGACGAGCTCCTGAAGGTTGTGTCCATCTTCGGTAACACGGGCGAGGGCAAATCCCACACCCTCAACCACACGTTCTTCAGAGGCCGGGAGGTGTTCAAGACGTCTCCCACGCAGGAGTCCTGCACAGTGGGCGTGTGGGCGGCGATGGACCCGCTCCATAAAGTAGTAGTGGTGGACACCGAGGGGCTTCTGGGAGCAGGAACTAACCAGGGCCAGCGGATTCGTCTCCTGCTGAAGGTCCTGGCCGTCTCCGATCTGGTGATTTACCGCACGCACGCTGACCGGCTGCACGACGACCTGTTCAAGTTCCTGGGCGACGCCTCGGATGCGTATTTAAAGCATTTCACCAAGGAGCTGAAAGCCACCACGGCCCGGTGTGGTCTGGACGTGCCACTTTCCACCCTGGGCCCGGCTGTGATCATCTTTCATGAGACCGTCCACACCAAATTACTGGGCTCAGGTCAGAAATAAAAAGTTCCTGATATTAAAATGAAGCAGAAACACTACTGTGGCTTTTTAAAGCATCAAAGTGAATCTCAGTAGAATATTGTAAAATAATAAATAGTTCATATTTTAGTTTTCTATAATGCTCTTGGGTCATCTCTACACCTTTACCCGTGAAAATGAACTGTGATCTTTAAATCTACATGAATATGCAAGTCTGTGTCCTCCTACCATCCCCAGCTGGCTATCTAATCACTAGTAAACTGGCTCACATTTATCAAATGTCCAAGTATTATGGTTATATAAAAACGATCAATGTTATATTTCATGTTTTAAAATCTCGATAGCTATTGCGATAACATAATAATATCGTGGCTTTTATTTAAAGCCTCCAATAATTCAGACACAGAATATTTAACGGTGAAGCAGTTAGTTCAAAAATACACTTTATCTATTAAAGATACACTAATACTACTTAAATTATTAGAAAAATAAAGCAGTATTTTGCAAAATATAACCTATATTTTGCTATACATGTAAATAGCCTCAAATTTCCCTTTTTTGTCTGCAGATAAGCCCACAGAATCGGCGGAGCGTCTTCTCCAGGAGCGTTTCCGAAAGCTTGGCCTCTTCCCCGAGGCGTTCAGCTCGATCCAGTACAGAGGCACTCGAACCTACAACCCTCCGACCGACTTCAGCGGCCTGCTGCGTAGCGTGGAGCTGCAGCTGGACAACACCACCACACGCTCGCCACGAACGGCCAGCGTCATCTACAAAGCCTTAAACGTGAGTTTCTGACAACGGAACAACGGAAGTCTCTGATCATCTGGGTCAGAATGAATACGCCTTCATGAATAATAATGAATTAATAACCTGTAACAATAATAATAATAATAACATGCAACATTAGAACAATAATTCCAATTACTCCCAAGTCTAAAATGAAGCCTTGGCCATAAGGTATAACACTCGTGTGTGTGTGTGTTGTGTGTGTGTTGTGTGTGTGTGTGTGTGTGTGTGTGTGTGTGTATGTGTGTGTTTGGGTTTGGTCTCAGGCCCTGAGCGAGCGGTTTAGTGGTGAGATCCCAGACGAGCACCTGTCCAGTAACTCCTTCTTCCCTGATGAGTATTTTACCTGCTCCAGCATCTGTCTGAGCTGTGGGTGAGTGTCGTATCAGCAGCGCTGCTGCCCACATCTGTAGCTCTGAACTAAACCCCACCTGGGGCTTCTTCACCCCTGAACTAAACCCCACCTGGGGCTTCTTCACCTCTGAACTAA
>JAQQZR010000020.1:14652950-14664964 GCA_030068235.1 Notoglanidium macrostoma | reverse complement strand
CTCCTGTTACTTACAGTAAATAAGGCAAAGCTTAGGCTACTCCTAATATTTCATTGTTCAGTTGAACATTAATTTAACATGGCCTAGGGTTCAAGATTCACTTCACCTGCGTGTGGGTTGTTGTTGTAGGTGACCCGGGAACCGGAGTGAAATTTCAGAGGTGTGTGTATTCTCAAATCCATCAAGTGGAATGGATTCTTTTGCGAAGCAATAGTAACAGCGCTGGGTGTACTAATATTTTATGTTACATGTGGGGGGGTCCAAACAAATAATTATGAAATGTGATGGGGACACGTCCCCCTCAGCTTTAATGGCGGCGATGCCCATGCCTGATCCTGATATCCTCCTCAATGACCTGTTATTAAACAGAATCTCACGCGCGCGGTAATGTGCATTAATAACACTGGTTAGGATTCTTCCTCTTATTTGGCTTTGGGAATTATGCACACAAGAGAAAGTTGTCCTTTAGTCTTGCGCTGTTTTAGTTGTGACAGCATGAACTTGCATCCACTGACGAAATAATTTAAAATCAGGACAGCTTTAATCAAATATATTCGTATGGTGAAATTCACTAATTCTATTCACTATAATGTAATATTGATCTATATTACAGGTGTGCAGTTTGCAATATATTAAAATATATAATATAATGAATATGACAATATATACAAGATGAACGATTATATTTAGTTTTGCATATTTAGTTTTTCTGCACATTCAGTTCATCAGAAATGAGTTTACGCTTTGTGCTTTCTCTGTAACATGATTTTTGTTGTTCTTTGTTTTTGTCTTGTTAAGATCAAGAGAGAGAACTATTATAATATACATAAGAACATGTTCCGTAACATTGAGTGTAACTTTATATATGTAAAACGTATGACATGTTGTTTTTTAATAAACAGATATTGATATTGTTGGCAAACCGCAACGGCGAAACAGGAATAAACAGCTGGAGACTTGCTGTTAAAGTAAAATAATCAACGTCATTCATTATTTAACTATAACAGCACCACATACAGTGTTTTAATTCTTACATACGTTATACATATGGATAGATATGACAGGCTGCAGGTAGGATTAATTATAATACAGGGTGTCCAAAAATTCAGGAACCAACGGGAACACATTGGGCAGATATCTCAATCCGAATATATTGAACAAAATCCACAAAGACATGATACAGTGGCGGAGAAAATGTATATAGGGTAAGGGTGAACATGTAGATAATAAATATAAGTATAAGTATATGTAGTTTTACTCTAATTGGTTCCTAGTGTTTCAGACACACTGTAGATTTATCTATTTTTTTGTGTCCAAATCTATAAAATTATTAATCATTGTAATGTAAATTTATTATATCAAATGTATCAAATGTAAATTAATATACAGTATGATTTATAGATTATCGATTATAGTTTATACTATGCTAACAGCATTTTGTATATAATATAAACATAGACAGTATTGGATTAGCTTTTAATTATTACATAAAACTGATTCAATGTTCCTAAAATTATCATTCAAAATTATATACAGATGTAAACATATAAATATTCTGTTACTATATATTTATTATAAAGCATTTCTAAACCCGCAGGACTCCTTTAATTTCTAATTGTATAGAATTACATGTGTATTACATTACATGTGACAAATAATGTATTGTATATGTAATGTTTTTCAGGGGTAGCTTAAAGTTAAGGCTTTATCTCTGACTGTCACTAAGCGCTCACACTGGAGACTCCTTCTCTACGTGTCATGACACGATTAATCTGATTACGTGGAGCGTACAAGTGAATGTGCTGTTACTATAGAAACGATAACGCATTAGAACAAGTGCGTTAATATAAGCCTGAGCTTTGTAGCTGCGCTACAGCCAGAACCGCTGTTATAGAAAATGAATCAACACCTACTGACCAATCAGAATCCAGAATTCAACAGGGCTGTTGTCTTGCATGTTCAAGAATCATGATTTACTTTTTATAATGTTTTTTTCTTTCGATTGTTATATTACAATGTGTCATTATAAGCTGTCTATCATATTTTTTATGACATGGGATAATTACGCTCAGGTACCTAAATATGACCCAGTGATCAGAGAGAATATGAAACCCCCAGTATAAACATGAATGGCTTCAGTTAAACCCCTCAGGATGATGGACAGATAGATGATGTGATGATAAACATATGATCTTATTAGCAAAAACCTGTGCTTTCAACCAGACAGGTCCCAGATTCTGGATCAGATTGTTTATATGTAGATTTGTCATTGTGTGTGTTGTGGGTGTGGCACGGTACACACTGTGTACAAGCTACCGCAGATTAGCGATATCCCAGCATCCTTCAGGGCCCATCTGTTCTGAGGAAACGCCTCCGAGAGGTGTCACTCCGCAAGAGACAGAGTCCCATCTGCTCTAAAATCTGCAACACACACACACACACACACACACACACACACACACACACACATAGAGGGATATGTTTAGGGTGTTAGGTTATATAGAGGTGGATGCCACACTGTCATTACACACTTTGTCCAGCGTTGCCAACTCTCAATTATTTTACGATTTAAAATAAAATTAAAAAGTGACCACAGATTACACAACATAATAATTAGCTTGCTTGTACTTTTAAATGCAAGATATCTCTGCTAAAGGCCCTTCCTAATATGAATGATCTTAGCTTCTTTATTAGCTATTAAAATAATTCAGTACTGATGGGGAAAATATCAATAGAAACCAATAAACCACTTTTCTATTTGTAAGAGGTTTTTTTTCCGGCTATTAGCCAGCTTACCGGCTACACAGCTTACACAATTAAATGGTTAGCCTGTAAGCTAGCATGCCTGAGTTTTAAATCCATGAAAGCTCTTCTAAGAAATGCTTCCTGATTAGAAGTAGCCTAACGATCTTTTAACATTAAAACATTAAGCACCAGTAAACTTTTCAGAAGGAAAAATGGCCAATTCTCACTTTTACATTCCCATAACACTTAGCTAGCTTGTTACTGAACTTGGCTAGTGCCTGAAGTCAGCTAGCTACTAGAGTAGTAACATTAGCTTCCCAGCTTGCTAACGTTGTTGCGGTTCTGAGTAGCTTGCTAGCTCAGATTGTTTTTCTAAGTAGAAGTGAGTCAATTCTGTTCCAAATTCAGTGTTTAAGGATGTAAAGAGCTGCAGCGTGTGGGCGAGGCTAACGTCTTAGCCTTTATTCGGTGTATGAGTGTGTGTGTAGGAGGTGAACATGACTCCTACAGGTAGAGTGTACATTTTGTTCCATATGTATTGAGGAGGCTGTAAGCAGAGGTTATTGGGGTTACGTTGAGTTGTGTGTTTGCGGGAGTCGGTTCCCCTCCCCCAGGGTGCGTGTGAGGGGTTTGATGAGGGAATTCGTCTGTCTGGATAAATCTAGTCCCTGCATCGGCACCAAAAGAACACAGAGGGGCCAGAAATCTTTGTGTATACAGGAACAACTGGGCTCTGTGCCAGTAATGAGAGTTCACAATACCGGGGCCTTTTCCTGCGTTCCTGCACATGCTTCATTTTTCTGTGACAGAGTAATAAGACTCGGACTCCAGCTCACATGGTTTCTATCAGGGGTTTGCTTTCCCAAAGCCTCTACTGTAATAACTTCCACTGCGTCCTGAACGTCCAGGAGCTGCTCCTGGATCTAAAACAACAACAAAATGTATATAAACAACGGCGTGGAACAGTCTGCACGCCCCATGGTTTTAAATAGGAAAATAAAACTTTGGTTTACAATTTGTTTACAGTTAGAGTATTAAAAATGAAATGGGTGCACGCTAAACTAAGCATAAAGCAAAACTGATTATGACAGTCTAAGGAGAAGAAGGGAGTGTGTGACGTCTGGTAGAGTTACGCTACATTCAGCTCACCTCGGATGTGTGAAGTCAGGGCTCGGAATTACGTTATTATGTCAAAAACGGAGAACAAAACCACGATCGCCTTTTGTTAGCAACAATGTAGCCAGCTCACTGTGATGAGTGATGTATAGTTACTTCCTCAAAACAGTTACAATGTTATAGATTTAACAAGTGAATGTGTATGTATGTTTATTGATCCAAAGATATGACACATGTTTCCCTTGGAATCAATAAAGTATTTTGCATTCATATTCACATTAATACTTGTATAATACAGTTTAAGTCAATTAATGGTAAGAAGTGCTATTCACGAGTAGGAAATTCCGGGATGGGAGATTTTCTTTACTTGGAGTTCGGAAATTACGAGTTACAACATTTATGCTCCCTTTACGTACAAAAATAATGACATCCATTTAACCCTTTAACCACTAGAGGTGGCTTCATTGGAACCAGTTGCGCATCAATTAGCATTTCTCATATTCACGCAAAAAAATTAGCAACTCCCACTAAATAAATACGCACTTAAGGGGGAAGACTTTACTACAAGCAAAAAACAACATTTTTACCTAGACAAAACACAATTTATCAAAGTGTTCTAAAGGGGTTAAAGGGTTTTAAACAATTTAACCGTCACTGCCCACATACGCATCATTTTGCGTTGTCATGGATGTTAAGCAAAACATCCAGTAGAGGGCAGTCCAGAGTCAAAAGTTTCGGACGTCGACAAACATGGTGACGGTGGAGACGGGTGTAATATTGTACCTGTTAAGAAATAGGCAAAATCTGAGGAACATCATGTACATGTTTAACATTTCTTACTAAATAGCGTGACCTCTTCTTAAAAAGTTCTCCAAAAAATTTTTTCATCATGTCTTGGCTGAACTATTGGCAACACTGCCCCCATGATTTCCAGTGGCACTGCTGCATTTCATCTGTATCCATTAGCTTTCAGAAAGCATGCACAAATAGGGATGAAATGAATGCAGAGTACAGACACAAGGTTCTGTCCCTATCTGTATTCATATTTAACATTTAACGAGCCTTTAGTGGAATATTGAAACCTGTCTGCTCAGCAGCCGTCTTGGTAATGAATCCCAGTAGGCTTGTGTAATATAATTTTTTTACAAACTTGCAATTTACCATTTAAAAAAGGTGCTACGCCTGTTAATCATCCAGATCCAGCAGTATAAAAAATGAGCATTCCCGCCATTGTGTAATAATTCCACCGTATGTAATAATATTACTGGCTATGAAGTCAGGAGCCTCTGGATGGCAGTGGCAAGTGTGAAAAAATGAGCTAAATTTTAATTTTATTTTTTTTTTGCAAGTGATTCTGCATTATATCTCGGTACCTAATCCTGTCCTAGTACCTTGGCGTGGATTATTTTCCTATAACAGCACACCCTGAAGCGTCTTATTCCTTACATAACCTCACTGTGCATTCATACTCGACTCATTGCCGTCACTGTTTTTTGCCTAGAAGATACATTTTTTCTTATTGACTATATTTTTTCACACGTTTTATATTCCACTGGGCCAGGAAAGAATGGCTACACAGCGAATCACATACGAATCTCATACACATGTCTCTAACCTTTTAGCAAAGGCGTAGTGTAAAGGTGCCTTCAGGAGGTTTTTTTTTTGCTAACAGTTTCCCCGATGTGTGTGCAACTCTAACCGAAGCACTGAATAACTTACACACGGCTTTAAAGATTGGAGAAGAGTTTTTGCTTGCATGAGAGCTCCTCGTTCCTCTGGTTGCTCAGAGGTTTTTAATCAAGACACTCTTTTATTCATGAGCCCATAATCATATTCCAGTCAGTATACCAGTTAAACTCAGCACTACTCCATGCATATGGAGCGCCAAAAGAACAACAATGCTTTGAGACACCTCCCTGATGCTAGTGATTATTCAGCGACTCTGTAAACGCAACCATGAGAGCGATTTGAATATGAAAGGCTCCAACATGGCACACAGCTGAGCTTGGGGCTCGGGTCAGGCTGGAACAGCAGGCACTAAACGTTTTCTCTCGTGCAGAAGTTTTCTGGTTTCTCCTGCTGTAAATAAAACCCTGACTCTCTACTGCTCTGTGAAATATCACAGATTGCTGCAGCTCTTTAGGGCACATAGCTTTCTGTTTATTCTCCCTATTTGTCTGGGGTTTAGACGAGCTTTTACATTCTGTATAATAATAATAATAATAATAATAATAATAATAATAGCTAAAAACATTTTCTCACTTTAGCATTTACTTAGTGCTTTTTACTAGCACATTATTTTAATACTATACTTTTGTATTTTTCACTTATTTATTACACTTATCTTCTTTCCGTCACTGATTATCTTTGTTGCATTTATTATTATTTGCTATGGCATTTATACAATTTTAATACCTTTGAGTTATGCTTTAAATATATTCAAATGCATTTTTATTACAAAAGGCACATCAGTAATAATAAAAAGTATTATTATTATTATTATTATTATCATCATCATCATTATCATTATTATTATTATATGTATTTTTCAAATAAAAAAAAATAGTTAAATAGGCTAATTATAATATTGCAATAAATAAATTACGAAAATAATATATGAGATACTGAATATATACCATCTGAAAATATATAGCAAAAAAATGGTGTAAATAATTAAAGTCAATACACCAGTGAAATAAGGCAAATAATAAAAGCTAGTTAAAGGCTTAAGTGAAAAAAATATGTAAGGGTTTAGATTGCAGAGTGACAAAAATATGCACACTTTTGAGAACAAGAGCTTCTGGCAGCACAGGTCAGGGACGTTACCTTACGTGAGCTTACAGAGAGCTTTTTTCTTCTCTCCTTTCCGTCGTCTGCAGTTTCCTCAGATAACACGAGCATTTCAATACATGAAATAATGCACACAGGAAATCTGGACATGGCACAGGAAGTCAAAAAAAAAAAAAAAACAGAGGGGGTGTAATGTAAAAGGCTCAAGAGGAACTTGTGCATTTTGATAAAAAACAAAATGAATGGTGCCGTTTGACATACGTAAGTGCAAATCAAAGCAGATGAAGGATTATGAATTGTATCCACAATTTCCTTGTAATAATTTTCTATAAGAGCAGCGTTGAACGTAGGTCTGGGTGTAACATAAATCAGTTCTAATATGTTATAATCTAACAAAGAACAAATGTATCTTTGATATGGTGAGGTTTTCTGTTAGGAGATGTTTGTCACATTTATGGAAGGAGTCTCCAGTGTCAGCGGTTTGTAACAGTCAGGACTTTTTCCGACATCTTCGGATAAAGGAGTTTATATTTCTTTGCGGTTTCTTAGTAACATGACAAGCTGCGTTTTTTTTCTTTTATTAACTTCAAGAGAGAGCAATAAGGAAGACTGGTGATGGAACGACTGTTTATAGCTGCTATAACATAAGTGAGAACAGGAACTCGTTTTGCGAAATTGTCACAAGTTTGAATGTATCCATAAATGGATAAAAAGCATGACATCATTCTTTAATAAATAAAAATGGTAATCAGTGGCAAATTGCTTTGGGATAGACTTCAGGCTGTGCTGTTACAGAAAAATAATCAGCTTTGGGGTTATAACAGTGCATCAAACCATCGTTGATTATTTTCCTGTATGAACACAGCCCGTTGTGTGTTATCCCTTACATGTTCTCATATGTTCCAGAAACATCCTTCTTTACCTGTTTCCACTCAGGCTTGTCCTCTTTCTCAGTTTTTCTTCATGAGCACTGAGGTTCTTTGTATCACATATCCATGTGGCAGTTTTTCCACTTTGTCCACTTCAACATTCCTCACGTATCTGCGGATATCATAAACACTCCCAATGTTGTGAGCGCAGCGCTCCTTTTGCTGAGACTAAAGACCCAAAAACCTTTGACTCTCAAAAACAAACTAAATTCAAATCCATCATTTTACTCAAAATATCTGCCAGAATGCATGAACATTTTCCTCAACAAATAAAAACGAGAGAAAATAGATCAAATCTGAGCCGCGGGACTGGACAAAGCTGGACGTTTTTGCTCCTGGTATTTGCACGTGTACTTTGCAAGAATGATTATTATACAAGGGAACAAATCATGACCCGTTGTGCGCCAGGTAAACATTCAGTAACACAGATATTACTCCTGGACATGACTCTCTCTGATCTGTGTAACTATGCTAATGCATCTTAGTAGGAGAAAAATGCTGTCAGAGTCCTTCCTTGGTTTGGGAACATGAGCAACCTTTCCACTACAGGGAGAAAATCAAAATGAGTAGAAATCAATAACAACAAGAAGAAAATGATTGCATTAAGGATGACTCAGTATTGTAACATTAGCTGAAGTTTTTATTGAAATTGGCTTCCGGTTTAGAAATGTGGTTTTCTTGGCTTTGTGTAAAGTGTGAGTTTTTTTTTTTATCGTAATAATTCTGAGAGTTATGGGAAGTTATGCTAGTCATTAGCTAGTCACGAGTATGCTAAGAGATAAGATGCTGAGTGTTAGAGGAAATTGATAAAAACCTCAGTAAAATTGGGTTTCATGTATTTTGATATTTCTACGGACACAATGGAAGAGTTTTTAATGGCCTCCCTAATTGTCTGACAATTTATTTTCTTCAAAAGGAACTAGAAATGTGACTGATGATTGACATTTGCATATATTTTCTGAAAATTATCAACACTGACGGATAATCTCGAGGCTCGGTGTTGTTTGTGACCTGATTTGACTTGACGTTCACACTGTTATCCGTCTCCTCCGCAGTCTCGGAGATCAGTTCTATAAGGAGGCCATTGAGCACTGTCGCAGCTACAACGCACGCCTGTGTGCCGAGCGCAGCGTCCGAATGCCGTTCCTGGACTCGCAGACGGGTGTGGCTCAGAACAACTGCTACATCTGGATGGAGAAGCGACACAGGGGGCCAGGTACAGGAACCATACAATGTTTGGATAAAAAAATTTTTTTACTGTAATTAAAATTAGCTATAAACATGAGCTAAAACTAGCTATACACAACCTTCCAAGTCTTTAAATTTTTAATATGTTATTAGTACAAAGAAAACTGTCCTTGGAACATCTGTACATCTTTATCCTTATTAACAATATTAGGCTTTTTAAATTTATATGAATATGTAAACCAGTATCGATTTATATAATTTATTATTGATAATCATTTATTATCGATTTATATAATCGAGTATCGATTTATAGTATATAAATGGACTGGGTTCTTCCTTTGGCCCAGGCTACACCGTTCCACCACGTTTCATGGAAATCAGCTTGGTAGGTTTTGCGCAATCCTGCATAAACAAACAAATAATTCACACCAAAAACATAACCTCCTTGGTGGAGGTAAAATTGTGCCTCCGTGCCAGAATACCTGAAAAATCTGACTGCCTCTGCCATGAAGTTACAGCTGGATGGACATATTTTTACAAGCTCGTGTCCATAATCATATAAACAAATCAACAGAGAAATGGTTGCAGAATACAAAATAAATGATTTGTGACAGACAATTCAGTCTCTGAATCTCAAATTGTGGGGTGTCAATAATTTTGAAACCAAAAATTATACACTGTTTACACTGGAGTATTTACAAATGTACACACTGGTTGTTTTGCGTTTCTCATCCATTTCTGTGTTAATTTGGATGCATGTTTATGACAGTTATTTTGTTAAAACCTCCATCCAGTTGTAACCTCATGGCAGAGGTTTTGGGCTAAAATGTGCTGAAATACACGGTTAATATAAAAATTACTTTTACCTTTTCATCATCTTTTATAAAGGGTGCCAATAATTCTGGATTCATATAAAATGAACCAGAAGAAATTGACAATTGTCTATGAACTGAGATAATTTGTTTTGCTGGGTTTCCCGAGTCATTCATATGAAATGAGCTTTCTCTGTTATACGAGGCTTAACCGATTAGATCACGAATCGAAATGAAGTGAAATATTTCTTGAATGTGGTTGTAGTCACGAGGACGCAGCAGTCGGAGCAAAAGCTGACCATGCAGCTGAGAGACGGACACAAATAGAAGGAGAATAATCTGGCTACAGTGTCTTAGACACACCCTGTAGTTTGTGGTGAACCAGTGTTTATTACATGTTTTTATTTAGCTTATTTGGGTTTATTTGGGTTTTATTTAGCTTATATCTATCCTCTCTTCACTCTCTCTCTCCTCACTCTCTTTAGTCGATGTCTCTCGCCCTCTCTCCCATTACTACCATCTGTTTTTACTGAAGTCTAAAATGTCTTAATATGTGTTTTGTTGCCATTTGAGTGATGCATACTCAGATGTTTGTATGTGCTTAGTATTTGTTTTACACACACCCCTCGTGTGCCTGTGTGTGTGTGCATGTGTCTGTTTTGGCGCAGGACTGGCTGCAGGTCAGATGTACACCTACCCCGCCCGCTGTTGGAGAAAGAAGAGGCGACTGCATCCGCCAATCGACCCTCAGCTCAGACTGTGTGAACTCAGGCTTGGTATGCGAGCAACACAAGCTTTCCCTGTCTCTCTCTCTCTCACACACACACACACACACACGCTCCCTCCCACGCTGTACACCTTGGCTTCATATTTCCTCCTTGTCTTTTTCTCTCATTCCTTTTCTCCGTGGTCATTTAAAGGCTGTAGTCCTGGCCCCATCTGGCTCTTATTACCCTTCTCCGTGTCTCTCTCGGTCTCTGTGCCCCGCTTGGGCCCCTTAAATCACTGGGCCGTGCAACATTAGAGTGGAAGTGAGGCTTGGTGTTGGTGCTTGGTGGTTTTTTTTTGCATGGTGGTGATGTGGGAAGTGTTGACAGAGGAGAGAAGGAGAGAAGGAGAGCTTAAGGAACTCGATAACTGAGGAATAAAGGTCCGCCTGTGTCCGCAGGAAGCCCACGGCATTGTTTTCTCGGCTCTCACGCACTATTTAATGCTGAGCTTTTTCACAGAGTGTCTCACCAAATCCAATAAATTAGTTTCTTTCAAAACATTGAGGAAAGTTAGTATATAAAATCTCTCAAGTAAAATGTCCCTAAACCTAATGACTCGTAGTGAATTTATATTAATACGTAGAAACAGTTACATTTGATGTTTTCATTGATGGTCTCATGTCAGTTTAATAGTTTTTAAATCTAATAAAAATCAAACACTCACAAACTCACAGTGTATAAATCCATCCATGATGCATTAATCTGAGTAAGGAATAAAACGCTCCATGTTTACATGACTGTTACTGACACTGCAGTGTTTCACAGAAAACCTCACCATATCAAGGATTACACACATGTTTTTACACATGAGCTGTTGCTATAGAAACAATAACATATTAGAACGAGCGCATTATTAATTATAAAGCTGCGATTTGCAGCCGCTCTATTGTCAGAGCTGCTGTTATAGAAAACTAATCATGCCCAACCGTAATGACCAATCAGAATGTCTCTCACGTGTGTATTTGTGTTGGAAAGCAACAGCTTGAATTTATTTCAGTGCTTAAAGGACACAGACATTCCACAAAGTTGTTTCACAGGGGTTGTAGGTGAGGCGGTGGGATTAAAGAATAACATGACGCACTTATTGTCGATTTATTGTTACATGTAATGTTGCGTATCGTTCGTAAAAGAAGTTACTTACTGTTTTCGCTTACGTTATAGCAGCTACAAACAGGCGTTTCTTCACCAGCCGCTCTTTTATTTTCCACCTTTGAAGGTAATAAGATGAAAATTTAACAAGTTGCAAAGAAACCACAAGAAACAACTAACCTGAAGACTTTCATGACGGAAATGTGAAGGTAAATGAGTTAAATCATATCAGTAGCGTATCGAAGATGCGTATCAAGTGTTGCTTGTTTTATTGTATCATTGTTTTATCGTGTCATACACAATGTAACAAGATATACACACTACCAGTCAAAAGTTTGCACACCCCTACTCTTTTTCATAAGTTTTTCTTGATTTGTTTTTGCTTTCTACGTTGTAAAACATTACTGAATACATCACAACTATGAAGCGACACGTACGGCGTATACTGAATTATGTGGTAAACAAAAAAGTGTAAAAACCCCAAAAAACTAAATATGCTTCATATTTTAGATTCTTCAAAGTAGCCACCATTTACCGTGATGATGCAATCGGCATTATCTTACCCAGCTTCATGA
>JAQQZR010000020.1:14638038-14652223 GCA_030068235.1 Notoglanidium macrostoma | reverse complement strand
ACAACCGCTCGACTAAGTAAAGAGAAACAACAGTCCATCATTATCCAGTCTCTTTTAAAGTCATAACAATAAAGAAAGAAACTGAATTAGAAGGTGTGTCCAAACTTTTGACTGGTAGTGTATATATATATATATATATATATATTATAGCGTCAGAAAGAGAGAGTGATTCAGCCCCCTTGTCTCTAGGACTCACTCATGTAAAACTTCGCACAATAGCAGACATGTGATGGGTAAAGACTCTGGAGCTGGACTCCATCCCTGTGTTTCTCTAAGCGCTGAAACTAAGTCTTAAATTTCAGTCGAGGGATTCTGAAAGAGTTTGATCTGCTCTGCCATTACACACACGATCACTGTTCAACAAAAACATGGTTCTACTTAAAATACCAAAGCAGTCAGCTGTACAGTGCTTCAACTCCATAAGCTCAGTTTATATAGAGTTTTTTTCCCCTCATAATGAGTCCATAAGTGTTCCCAGCTCTCTAACAAGCTTTAACACTGCCCTCGTTATTAAAGTTTCTCAAACAATAAAACACTGGAGTTGAGTAAACACTGGGATTTTTCTCCTGTATACTGTTTCTCGTTAACTCCCTCTCCGCTACAGAACCACAGAAATCAAATGGATCATGGATGATGTGCTCTGCTGGAGGAAAAGCAAAGAATTTGCACTTATTTTCTTCCCCCCAAATTTTCCTTTATAAAGCATTTGGCGATATCTTTTCCTGAACTGCACGGCTGAGAGGAAGTCGTTATTATTGTCTATACAGGTTTCCAGGAAAAGGTCCAAGTTCCTGGACGTATTTCCCAGAAATTACGATCACATGCACGTATAGGTAAAACTGTGTATTATTGTTTAAGCAATAATAATGCTATTATATTTAAATGTAAATACTAGTAATATTAGATATTAGATCATGTATTAGATCATGTGATATAATGTACATTGACACTTGTATATTTTTGTGCATTTTAATAAAAAAGGATAATGCTTTGAAATTAGATTTTTTAAAAGAAATAGAATTTTAAAAAATAATTTGAAGGAATTTTTTTAATGTGTTAAATTTTGTTTATTAAATGTATCACAGAACTTAATACTGTAACTTAATTTAAATTTTATTTAATAGAGCGACAGATTTACATAATAAAAAAATATATTTTTATTTATGTCATTATATAACTATTTATGTGGCTAGATAATAACATGCAGTTGGACGTACTGAATAAATGTCTGTGTGCTTGTACGTTCTCCATCTCCAAGCTTTTTCTTTCTGAAAATCCGATGAATTGTTTATTAAATGAAGTCAAACTACTAGAAACTAATAAAGTCAATAAAATCAATAAAACTAAATCCAGAAATCCAGCTGTAATTTGGATTTATTTCATGATTTGTATGCAATAATTGAGATAAATGATTATTAAAACTAAAAAATAGGATATTTTATTAACATGCTTATTTTAAAACACACTGATTTTTTGGGCCTTGGAAAATGAAAAAGAAAAGTTTTAGAAATGTTTTTAGTTAATTTCCAGTTGTATATATGTGTCATTAACACACATAATTAGTACGTTAGAACACCTTGTACTACCGTACTAATTATGTGTTTTAATTGCTATTTGTTGGTACTAATTGTGTCGTTATTGTTATCATCAGTGTGTTTTGCGATCAGGGAGTCAGAGCTGAGCTCAGAGAGACGTACAGAGCTACACGTTACAGTCCTCGTACTGTTTCTGCATCCTGGGAAGAACATTAGAGAATTTCTTCCCGATTCTGGAGAAGAGCCAGTAGCACCTCCTCACAGCTTGCTGTAACCCCGACTAGCAACAACAGGCTAATGGGAAAAACTGATGTGAGCTTTGGAGTGGGCTTACGCAACAAGACCACAGAACACAACTCAGAGCTAACCGATCTGCCTAGCAAAAATTAAAATAAAAACAAAACTTGAGGGAAACGGATTATTGCGGAATATAAATTCTTTGCAGTTCTTTGGGATGTTGTTGGTGCAGGACTGATGCTCCTGCTTTAATCGTACCCACTCTCCAAGCCTACTAGTCCACTTTCTGTTTAGGCTGAGGCCATATACATCTTTCTTTACTGTACGTACCCTACATCGAGTAACCCGCATTCTTTCAATGTGTCAATTTTGCACACCCAAAAAATGACCATGACGCGTGCATGTGGTGTGTGTGCTGTATCAAGTGCTATTTTCATGAAAAGATGACATAGAAAACAGCGTATTGTTTTAGATTTCTTTACATTGGATTTTTGTGATGACCTCGTTGTCAGTTTTTATGTTTGTACATGGTGAACAGAATTTTTTTAACAGTCTAGTTTTTTTTAAGATGATAATAAATAAAACTTATCTTG
The DNA here is from genome assembly GCA_030068235.1 of Notoglanidium macrostoma. NCBI lineage: Eukaryota > Metazoa > Chordata > Actinopteri > Siluriformes > Auchenoglanididae > Notoglanidium > Notoglanidium macrostoma. Next base: position 14,649,858 of record JAQQZR010000020.1, on the reverse strand, counting down.
GTTAGTACTGTCACCTCACAGCAAGATTGCAATTTCCTCTCCAATCAACCTTCTAACCGTTGTCATCTACCGCCCTCCTGGACCCCTAGCAAACTTTCTTGAAGAAATGGACACACTCCTTTTCTCTCTTTTCCCTATTGACAACACCCATCTCACTCTTCTTGGAGACTTCAACCTCCCCATTGACAAGCTCCAGTCCTCTTGCCTTCTTGGTCTTCTTGAGGGAATTGAGGAAGTGACCTGGACCTGGTCTTCAGCCGTTCCTCCCCAGCTTCAGACATCACTGCTACCCCACTTCACACCTCTGATCATCACTTAGTAACCTTTACCATCACCCTACCTGCCCCTAAAAAAACAGCTGTCAATATTTCTCTCTCACTCGGCGAAACCGAGTTTAATCCGTCACTTCCTGCACTCTATCATACCTTCTAGACCCTGACTCCTTTTCCTCCCTTCCAATGGAGCTAGCCACTGATGACTAGCCACACTCCTCTCCTCACTTTCCTCAACTATGGATTTCCTCTGCCTGCTATCTTTCAAAGCCAGGAAGAACTCTCACCCTGCTCCTTGGCTATCGGATATGTTGCATAGCAATCGAAGAGAGTTGAGACCAGCAGACAGAAAGTGAAAGAAGGCACAACTTGACACAGATCTGTCTTCTTACCATGATCTCCTGTCCAAATTCTCATCTAATGTGACTTCTGCTAAGACTTCCTAAACTCCACAACATCTTTTCTTCGTTACTCAATCCACCGGCTCCATCCAAATCCACTCAAATCTTCCTGCTCCGTCCTCCCTGACTGCAGAAGACTTTGCCAACTTTTTTGATGGGAAGATTGGACAAATCTGTCAGACATTCACTCCCACCCCAACTCCTTCATGTCACATTTAGCATTCCTCTCCCCTTCACTGGCACAGTTTTCCAATCTAGCAACAGATGAGATCCCACATCCTGCAGAAGTCATCTCTTCGTGAAATTATACCATCTGCCCACTGGATCCTATCCCATCCACAATGCTCCAGACCATCTCTCAAGGCCTCCCCTTCATCACAGCCATTATGAATAGCTCCATAACATCTGGTCATGTATCAACAGCATTCAAAAGAGCCAGGGTTATTCCCATCCTGAAGAAACCTACGCACATAGTAGCGTAGCAGTGCTGGGATTTAAACTCACAACCTTCCGATCAACAGTTTAACATCTTAACCAATGGGCAACTGAGCTACCACTTTCAGCAGCGTTTGACACAGTCAGCCACAAGACTCTCTTGTCCATCCTTAGGAGTCTTGGAATTCGTGGTTCAGCATGGCAGTGGCTCGTTTCCTACCTAGAAGGCGGTCATATCAGGTGATGTGGAAGGGATTCATATCTGCTCCATGCAGGCTCTCCACTGGTGTCCCTCAGATCTCGGTACTTGGTCCTCTTCTGGTTTTTATACTAGTTCTTTATAATAGAGGTCTTGGTGAGGTGATATCCTCACATGGATTCTCATACTACTGCTATGCAGACGACACTCAACTAATCCTCTCCTCTCCTCCCTCAGACACTAACGTTTCCAACCCGGATTTCTGCATGTCTGGCAGATATCTCCTCATGGATGGCAGCTCATCAGCTGAAACTCAACCCCAGCAAAACTGAACTGCTATTCATCCCAGCTGATTCATCCCCACATCAGGAGCTTGTGATCTTCCTGGACAATTCTTTGATATCTCCTTCGGTCACCGCATGTAACCTTGGGGTAACTATGGACAATCACCTGTCTTTTTCCTTTCATATTTCTATTCATTCTCGCTGTCTCGATGTCAATTACTCCTCTTCAACATCAGAAGGATCCGTCCATTTCTCTTCACACAGGCCACTCAGGTGCTTGTTTAGTCCCTTGTCAGCATGAGACTAGACTACTGTAACGCACTCCTAGCAGGTCTGCCTCTGAGCTTCATTCGACCCTTGCAACTGATCCAGAATGCAGCTGCACGACTCATTTTCCACCTTCCTACGTTCTCCCACACCACCTCATTGCTACGCTCCCTCCTGTGGCTGCTGCATCATATTCAAAACACTGATGCTTGCCTACAAAGCCAAAAATGGACTAGCACTCTCCTACCTCAAAGGACTTATCACACCTCACACTGCACCGCGCTCCCTCTCATCCCCCAGCACTGCTCGACTGGTTCCTCCATCTCTCAAGGTATGAGGAAGACATGCATCTAAACTCTTCTCTGTTTGGTGGAATGAACTTCCCCTTGATGTCCGAACAGCTGAGTCACTGGGTGTCTTCAAATGATGACTAAAGACCTACATCTTTCAGAAGTACTTGGGCACTTTATTTATTCTTCACTTTAAAAACAAAAAAACAAAAACCCTTTCTGTATTTCTTGCCAACAGAGTTTTTAGTGAGATGGTATTCTTAGCCCAGGTCCTAGTGAACCCGTATCAGAATATATTTACTCATAGAGACTTCAAAGCAGTTATGTAAGTCACTCTGGATAAGGGCATCGGCCAAATGCTGAAAATGTAAATGTCGTGTGCATGGAGTTACTGAACATTGTGATGTTCACATCTGCACAGAACAAAGCATGGGACAGGAGGGCAAAGGTCACGCCTCTCTCTCTGTCTCTCTCTCTATCTCTCTTTGTCTCTCTCATTCTCTTAATCTTTCTCTCTCTCTCTCGCTCTCTCTCTCTCTCTCTGTCATTCTTTTATCTTCAGCACCTGGAGGTTTTTCTCCTTTCATGAGTCCTGACAGCTGAATGACAGAGTAAATGTTTGAAGAACAGGTGCATGTGATACAAAGCCACCGACCATGACATCACCACTAACCACACGCACACACACACACACACACACACACACACACACACACACACACATGCGCACGCACACAGACATTTATTTACTCATTCACTTAATTTTTTTTTATCTAACCTTCTTTTTTTAACCCTCTTTCTTTCCTTTTCTTTTGTTTCTTCCCCTTTTTCTTCAATTACTTCTCATTAATTTCTTTTTTCTCTCCCTTACTTATTCCTCCTTTGCTTCCTTCTCTTATTTTCTTTCTTTTTTCATTTTCTTTCTCTCTCTCACTTATAATTGTCTTTCTCTTGCTCTCCCTTCCTCCTTCCTTCCTTCCTTTTGTTGCCATCCTACTACCTTTTCTATCCACACTTCCTTCCTTCCAGATCTATAATGTTCAGCTCTTTATTTGTGCTGTTTAGTGCTTTGAGGAAATACAAATATACATTTTACTTTGCTTTACTGACCTGTCATCCTCTCTCTCTCTCTCTCTCTCTCTCTCTCTCTCTGTGTCTCTCTCTCGCTCTCTCTGTCTGTCTCTCTGTCTCTCTCTCAGAAGCTGAGTTGATGCCGAAGAGAGAAACTCCCCCGGCGGAGGCCACGGCTCTGGAGGCGCTGATCAGAGGAGACGCCCTTCTGGACAAAAGGAGCAGCAGCTCCAAGGAAGAAGAGACTCTGCTGGAGATTCAGGTAAACAAACACACACACACACACACACACACTCACACACACTCACACACACACAGATCGACAAATACAGAAGTTTAAGTATGCATACATATAAATCTATCTACTTGATACCAGAATCGTATCACACTGCACAGTTCTCTTATTTGGTGGTGTTTTTATGCACACATATTATATTTAGCATTTTTGTATTTTAGCTTTCCCTTACCTGATAAATCTTACTCCTGTTTAACTACCTGCTTTAATAAACTAAAGTATTTCACTCTCATTTTACACTTTAGTTCTGTTTAAATTGTGACGTGAAAATAAAAGTAAATCTGAAAAAAAAAGATTACATAAAATCTTTTGAAATTCCATTGATGATAAATGTTAAGTTTATTTTAGGAAGTTATTAAGGTAATAAATAATGTCTGTCAGAGTTAGTGGTGTTATATGCACCTGGGAAATAAAGTGAAATAAAATAACCTTTCCCATCCTGCTCCTCCTGCTCCTCCTCCTGCAGAGGGTGCTCGAAGCTGAGGAAAATGGAGACGGTTTCCATGACGATGATGAGTTTGAAGTGGAGACTCCAAAGAGGAAGCAGAGAAATAAAGGCAGGGTGAGTGACGGAGACACGTGACCACGCACAGGAAATAAAGAAAAGGCGTGGAAAAATGCGGAAATTTCCTTTAGCCGATGGGCTGCTCAGTAAACTCCAACAGAAATGATCATTACATATGCCTTAATTTATTAATCATGTAAGGTTATTTTTATAGCAGTATCGCTAAACGATTTTTTGTACACATTGTATATTATTTTTCCTTAAGACATCGCAAAAGTGCGATAACATAAATTTTCTGAACGTTTACATAAAAATTTACATTTTTCTGTTACAATGTTCATTAAAAATGTGGAAAGTAGATCAGTAAAACTGCGTTCATTTACATCTCAGAAAAATTACATTTTGTTTGTTTCATTAGATTAACAGGTTATCAAATTATTACAGTTTCATGGAATTAAATAAAAAAAAAAGTGCTTGAAAAACCTGTATTACTGTTAAACTTCAAGAGTTGAATCTTCTAGACTTCTAGAATATCTACAGATAGTCTGAGTGAACTGAGGAAAAAATCTGATCTGGATTTATCTTACAGAAATATTAACTACATACAGTAACATTAAATCATTGTGCTAATGAATGCATGCAATATACAAGTGTTACTCTGTGTGTGTGTGTGTGTGTGTGTGTGTGTGTGTGTGTGTGTGTTGTTTAGGGTCGAGGTTCGAGCCGTAAGAAGACGGAGGCAGTGACGAGTGACGATCAGGACAAACCCTACGTGTGTGACAGTAAGAGCTGATCAGCACATCACACACTGAGCCGTCAGTAATCACACACGCACACACACACACACACACACACACGCACACACACACACACACACACACTTGTTACATTATATATTATTTATCACCAACTAGACACATAATAAGTGTCATCCTAAATCTAACATCAAAAATAATAAATTTTATATTGTAATAAAATTCAAATATTTTGAAATAAATTCAGCAGTTTTTATACGTAAGTCAAATATATCCACAAGACATTAATGTCCTAAGGATGTAGACAAATGAATAAATTAATGAATTAATAATTCATAATAAAAAAAACAAGAGTTGCTTTTGTAATGTCTCTTTTCAGTTCAAACGTTTCTATCACTAAACATGTTCATTCACACGCGTGTGTGTTATGAGTTTCCTCTTAAACCTGTCTTTTCTCTCTACACTCAAAAATGAACTCCAGTTTAATGATTTAGTTGTGATGATGCGGATTTTGCTGTTTGGATTAAATTTGTTAACATGACTATAAAAAAAGAACATTTCTCTATTTAAACCTAGACTTTCTCAGTACTTCTGTATAAAACTGATTTGGGGGCGGAGCTACGCATGACCTTGGGTGGTGATGTCACTAAATTAGCTCTAACTCCTTGGACCAGTCATCTGCACCAGCAATCTGAAGAATGTTGTGTCAGCAAGACAGATTACTAGCATTTAGCCAGCTAGCTGTCTGTGCTGGCAATCACTTTATATTGGACTGCATCTCAAATTTGCATATCCATGTTTTCAATTAGCATATTGGCAAATATTCATGCGGTCTAAAAACATTTGCATTATTTTGCGCAGATTATTAGTAACAGCTTAAAATGACACCTTCAGTGGGAATTTAACTATGTAATACGTCAAAATTGTATATTAAAACATTGTTTCATGTCTGCTACATTATAAACGCTGTGACTTTGATGTGTTTGAAGCTTCAGGCTGTGTTTTTTTCCATTTCAGCATGGACGTTATCCTCGAGAGCATGTGTCTACCTGACAAACAAAAATTCCAGACGCATCTTTGAATGAAACTGTTTTTTTATTTCTCTCTCTCTCCCTCCTTTTGCTTTGTTTCTACCCTATTCCAGACAGATACAAACAAAAGTGTAACTCAAAAAGTGCTGACTCAGGTATACGGCCACGACCATATCCTCCTTGTGCTCAGATTTTTAGACGACACAACTGACAAAGCATGATGGGGCATTAGCAATAATTAGCTGTACCTCCCTCTAACACATTCCTGCCATGGTTTCATCTATAGTTTACCTGCTTGCTACAATCTAGCATGAATGGCTAAGAGTGCAGTTTCTTGTATGCTAATAGCGTTACGGAATACAAGCTAATCTGCTACACTACTGCAAATCTAGCTCTGAACGTAACAGAGCTAACATGCATGAGCTTTTCTATGTTGCCTCACGTTCTGCTTTCCTATTTGTATGACTTTGTTTCTACTAGAACTTTAGAGAGAGCCAAAGTGTAGCTTAGCTAATGTAGCAAGCAAACCACAGAATTCGCTTCCTACAGAATTCAAGCTAACAATCCATTATTTACAAATATCCATCATTTGTTAGCTAGTTTGCTTCTGAATTTGCTTACTTGTTTGCAACATACGTTAGCCTAAAGTTAGCTGTCTTGTTTTAATTACTTAACATCTAGCAAAGCTGTCTACCTGATTTATTTACAATTGTTAGCCTAATATGAGCTGGTTTCCTGGCAACCATGGATCGTCTAATGTGAGATAGCTTGATAGTGAACCTGTGTACTGGTTTTAATCACACGATATACTGTACAAGTTAGCCTATTGTTAGCTAGCTTAGTAGTGATTGTGGCTACAGGCTAACTGGTGACTAGGAAGTGCTACGTCAGTGTAATGACTAGACCTTGTTATGTACAGTCTTAAGAGTAAGCAGTGTTACGTCACTTTTATGACTATGCATTGTTGTGTCAGTCTTATGACTAGAGAGTGTTACATCAGTTTTGTGATTAGGCAATGTTACATCAGTCTTATTAATTGCTATAAATTCCTAAAGATCACCATAATCTTGGTTTAGTTCCTATATACATTCTCTGTAGTTCATGTGAAACATCTAGTCTGCTCCCTCATAGCATTTTAGCATCCCATTGAAAACACGAGTTTTAGCATTGCACTATTCTTGATCAGTTTTTGTCGTGATGTTGACTTTACGACTAACTGTGTTGTAGTTTGTGGTAAGCGTTATAAGAACCGGCCCGGTCTGAGCTACCACTACACCCACACACACCTGGCTGAAGAGGAAGGTGAGGAGGAGAGAGAACCTGAGATCCCTCAATCACCACCAGAAAAGAAGACTCAAAACCACAAGCGTGAGTTAACCGCTAGCATCATGAGTGTGAGCGTGTCCTGTCTGCTTGTGAACTAAAGTGAACTCTTATTTTTGCTTCTTCGAATCTTGTAGTGCAGAAGGGACCTGATGGTGCAGTCATCGCTAACGACTACTGCGACTTCTGTCTCGGGGACTCGGGCTCTAACAGGAAGACGGGCCAAGCCGAGGAGCTGGTGTCGTGTTCGGACTGCGGACGTTCTGGTGAGTCTGACTACCATTTTGGAAGCACTAATTACTATACTACGGTTACTATACTACACTTACTACACCACAGTTACTATACTATGCTTACTATACTACACTTACTATGCCACAGCTACTATACTACACTTACTATGCCACAGCTACTATACTACACTTACTACACCACAGTTACTATACTATGCTTACTATACTACACTTACTACACCACAGTTACTATACTATGCTTACTATACTACACTTACTATACCACAGCTACTATACTACACTTACTATACCACAGCTACTATACTACACTTACTATGCCACAGCTACTATACTATGCTTACTATACTACACTTACTACACCACAGTTACTATACTACACTTACTATACTACACTTACTACACCACAGTTACTATACTACACTTACTATACTACACTTACTATACCACAGTTACTATACTACACTCACTATACTTCACTTACTATACCACAGTTACTGTACTACACTTACTATACCACTTACTATGCTACACTTACTATACTACACTTACTATACCACAGTTACTATACTACACTTACTATACCACTTACTATGCTACACTTACCATACTACACTTACTATACCACAGTTACTATACTACACTTACTATACTGCACTTACTATACCACAGTTACTATACTACACTTACTATACTGCACTCACTATACCACAGTTACTATACTACACTTACTACACCACAGTTACTATACTATGCTTACTATACTACACTTACTATACCACAGTTACTGTACTACACTTACTATACTGCGCTCACTATACTATACTTGCTATACTACACTTACTATACTACACATACTATACCACAGTTACTATACTACAGTTACTGTACTACAGTACATCAGGCAATGTATCACAATAAAGTTTTAAGGGTGAGGTCCTTGTTAATTAATTGAAATACACCATAAGCATAATTCATTTTAACACATTGTGTTTGGAATATTCCATTACGTTCACCTTTACATACACATGAACCATCAAATCATATTTGTTTTTTGGATTTCCATTAAAGTTCGATCATCATGTTTTATCTTCTAGGATATTCCAGAGTGTTTTCCTATAACAGCAGAACCTGAAGTGTTTTCTTCCTCTTATACCACAGCAATTTGGCAACACTTTCAGTTTTGTTTATTTATTAAATGTGTAGCAGTTACAAACCTGGTGTCGTACCATCACCAGGCTGTTGTTTTCTCTCTTGATAAAAAAATGTAGCTTGTCATGTTAATGGAAAACCACAAAGTGGTTTCCTCTGTCCTGAAAATGTCAGACCACCTACAGCTTTACCTCTGACTGTTACTAAGCCCTGACACTGGAGACTTCCATAAATGTCTCCGAAGTATAGGAAAACGTCATCATTTCAACGATTACACACATTTTTAATCCGTTTTTATGGAGTGTCACCTGTACAATGAATGAGCTGTGATTTTTAGCTGCACTACTGTCAGGGCTGCTGTCGTAGAAAACTAATCAGCACCTTCTGACCAATCAGAATGCAGAATCCAATTTCTTATGTGAGTGAGCTTAGAACTACGTACCCATAACTATATTTATTCTAAGTATTTACTCTGATGAAAGAGCGAATGTGCTGATTAATTCACAGGGATGTTATTTAATGTTGTCGAGCATTGAACTTGACAGCTTTGTTCATTTTGGCATCCTGCACTTGTTTTGACGTGCGAGTGTTCATTCTCTGCGATATATTTTGAGAGCAAAACCTCTCATTGTGTCTTGGCTCGCAATTTCTGAGTGGTTTTAAATCTACCGTTGAAAGGACCTAAAAAATACATGATGATATAGAATTTTTTTCTTTAACATACGCTGTTTATGTGTGTTTTTTAATCTTAGCAAGTGGTTTAGGGCGCCATCATTTTACCTCCATCTGCATTTTCTTTCTCATATTTTACATATTTTTTATGTTTTTATTATGTCCTGTGGATGTGTCACTCATTCTCACACTATTTTCCTTCTCATGGATGAGCTCACACAGAGAGAGAGAAATAATTGAAAGAAAAAATAGTAAGAAAAACAGTTACACAAACTATAAGAACACTGACCTTTATTGTAGCTTTAGGAATTGTGCCCCAGATTGTGTTTAACTGTTCAATCTGAGAAGCATTTTGAAGCCTGGCTGACTGCTTGTGTTGTGTTTCTGCTACGATGCTGATATGTCCGTCGTACATGTCAGCCGGACGCCGCAGCGAGACGAGGCCGGGTGGACTCCGGGACTTTTTCGACAGCACTTCTGAAAGCGAGGCGTCCACCTTTCACGGCTTTGAGGAGGGCGAGCTGGACAGGCTGCAATCAGGCGATAACGACAGTGGACTTTCACAGTGCAGATAAACAAAAGAAACAAGCAGAACTCCAGGCTTGAGGAATTATTTCCTTTGCATCCTGGATACTGGAGAAGTGTTTTTCTACAGAATGCTAATTATACAGCCTCGTCTTCAAGGAAGTGTGGGCTGGGAAACAAAGAAGTCTGTCTTTCGCCATATTTTCTCAATAACAATTATAGACTTCAAAAAGTGAGAGAGACATAATAAAATCATTAATCTTTAACTATTAAGCTTTAAGTGGAGAACATTGCACAGAGTTTGTCCCAGCTGCAAATATAAACGCAGCTGAAGAGATCATGAGAGTGTTATTACCAAAACTGGGATTGAGAAGATCTGTGCTGACCCGTGAGAAGGTTCTGGAAGAAATACGTCAAGCTCAGAGGTAAGAGCCCATCAGAGCGACAAAAACAAAACCTCATCTCTACAGGGTCTCCTCCTGACGGGAAAATACGGAAAGAATGAGTGGCATTCCCTGGACATGAAAGCAAAACATGACGTTTCTACATAAGTTTATAGGCATTTTAGTTACATTATACTTAATGGCAGTGTGCTTACATGACATATACTGTACATAAACGTTTAATATCCACTGTCTCTAGCAGACAAACATTTATAAACACTTATAAAGGCTTATTATTCCAGAAGGAATCACTGAATTCTTCCATTTTGATGGTATAAACCTGAGTGAAGTGACAGATTTTAGTCAACATAAAGCAGCATTAGGCCACTTTCTGGGCTGAATTATAATATGAATATGATATGAATTATATTATAACATCAGGACAACTGGCTGTAACCCACATGAGACTTCTTACAAATGGTACTGGTTGTCCTAAAGATTGCCTTTTTCTATTTTGATGTCTGGGTGTAATAAACCTGAGTTAACTGAAAGCTCAGAAAGGGTCACAACCTGCAAGTGTCATTAACCTGCATAAACATTTATAAAGGTTTATTACAACAGATATCACTTGTTTTTAAGATGACCTTCTTTAATTTTGATATCTAGTGACTGATTTTCACTGACATAATGAAGCATATTACCCTATATAAACATTTATAAAGGGTTATTCCAACAGCCATGCCTTAATGTAAAGGCTGCCTTCTTCAGTTTTCATTTACAGCTGATATAAATCTGAGTTGAGTGGCAGGTTTTGCCAAAAGAAACCTACATTATGTCCCTTTTTGGGCTGAATTATTTTATAACGTCATGACAATTGTTATAAACATACAACCACTTATAAAGGCTTAATGGCACTTTCTGTGCGGAATTACATTAGACCGAATTACATGACCGCTGACTTCGTAGCTCGGTGCACTTTTGGTAAAATCTATCTCCTACATGTGAGGTGACATAGCTTACCGAAAGAAGTTCTGCCGTGCTTCTCTATACCTTCTCTATAACTGTTACAGTCACAGGGAAGGTTATAACAATGTAACGATTGTCAGTGCTACAACCTTCACTCTGTAACAGTTATTCAGCTTGTCATGTTACTGAGAAACTGCAAAGTGTGAACACCTCTGTCCTTACACCTTTACCTCTGACACTGGAGACTCCTTCCATAAATGTTGTGTAAACATCCCCATACAAAAAAACAGAGAGAGAGAGATAGAGAGAGAGAGAGAGACAGAGAGAGAGAAAGAGACAGAGAGCAACAGAGCGAGAGAGATTAGGAGACAGAGAGCGAGAGACAGGGAGAGAGAGAGACACACAGAGAGAGAGAGCGAGAGAGAGAGACAGAGAGAGAGAGAGAAAGAATCAGAGAGAGAGACAGGAAGAGAGAAAGGCACACAGAGAGAGAGAGAGCGAGAGAGAGAGACAGAGAGACAGAGAGACAGAGAGGGAGAGAGACAGAGAAAGAGACAGAGAGAGAGAGACAGAGAGAGAGAGGAGACAGAGAGAGAGAGAGACCCAGAGAGAGAGACAGAGAGAGAGACACAGAGAGAGACATGAATGAGCTGACAGAGAAAGCGCGCAGGGCTTCTACGCTATTAAAAGACAAATCCACATCCAAATCCCGATCAGAATCTGGATTAAATTATTGGAATCAG